>VSDK01020137.1:84643-96831 GCA_009767595.1 Symbiodinium kawagutii | reverse complement strand
GCGGCGGCAGCTTCAGAGGCCATGAGGGTCGCTCGACAGAGGCTATTGAAGCTCATTGTCAACAGCACCCCCCTTCATAGCTGTGGTCTGCCCTTCTTTTGCTGTTCTTTCTTTTGCAATCTTTTGCAAAGTCAAATGCAGCTATCAGCGTCACTTGGGAGGCTGGACCAGCTGGCGAGTCCACTGAGAAGGCAATGATTCCACAGCATCTTTTTTTTCACAAGCCGGTGGTGTGAGTTCGTTTTTTGGTTTTGAGACTTGGGAAGGAATTGGACTTGTTTACCCGATGGAAGATCAATTGGACTTGTTTACCCGATGGAAAAGAAATTGGATGAGATTGGAAGATTTTAATAAGATCTCAATAAGAGTCATTCCCCGCTTTCAATCCTCAATATAGCTGGTGGCAGAGAATTCTTCAGATTTGAGTACTCCCCCTGACATCCCTTGATCATGACGCTTCATTTTCAATTGCGAGAGGAAGCATCGGGACCCAGTGCTGAAGGGGCAACAGAGAAGGCGCTGCCGTGAAGGACAAAGATGATAGACCTGATCTATTTCCACGATCCATAAACGATCCTTCGACCGTCAAAAGAAAATCAAAACAATGCAGACGTTCATTGCACTTGCTTCAGGGTTCCTTTCACGCGCACAATATGCACATTTCGTACATATTCGTGCAATCCTTTTCGGTGTTAAGGAATTTCAAGTCAAAAATCATGTCAAACCAGCGTAGCTCGGACATGCTTGGGCTAATGGCATGAGAAGCGACTTCGAAATTGGATGAAACGAGAGAAGCAAACAATCGGACAACCTGTGCCCAGACCGATGTAGCTGATGCTGGGGGCGAGGCCGGAGACTCATTGATGCCAAGTTGACCCTGCACAGCACTGTTTCCAGTTGAAACGATTCCACTATTGGCCAGGCGCCTGCGGCACCTGCAGCCACTGGTGAGGCAACAAAAAGGGCGGGAAGGAAGGGTTGGTGGGAAGATTGGGCAGAGTTCGCCCAGTATGATATTTCATTCAAATCTTTTTGTCGCGGAATTGCAACTTGTCTCATTTTTTTTCATTTTTTTCCCCCTAAAACAGGTTCTTAAAGCCGATGCAGGGGGTTGGGAACACTTTTGGTGATCGGCTCATGACATGACAGGACGGCGCAGTCACTGACGCTCCAGCTGCGGCAGCTTCAGAGGCCATGAGGGTTGCTCGACAGAGGCTATTGAAGCTCATTGTCAACAGCACCCCCCTTCATAGCTGTGGTCTGCCCTTCTTTTGCTGTTCTTTCTTTTGCAATCTTTTGCAAAGTCAAATGCAGCTATCAGCGTCACTTGGGAGGCTGGACCAGCTGGCGAGTCCACTGAGAAGGCAATGATTCCACAGCATCTTTTTTTTCACAAGCCGGTGGTGTGAGTTCGTTTTTTGGTTTTGAGACTTGGGAAGGAATTGGACTTGTTTACCCGATGGAAGATCAATTGGACTTGTTTACCCGATGGAAAAGAAATTGGATGAGATTGGAAGATTTTAATAAGATCTCAATAAGAGTCATTCCCCGCTTTCAATCCTCAATATAGCTGGTGGCAGAGAATTCTTCAGATTTGAGTACTCCCCCTGACATCCCTTGATCATGACGCTTCATTTTCAATTGCGAGAGGAAGCATCGGGACCCAGTGCTGAAGGGGCAACAGAGAAGGCGCTGCCGTGAAGGACAAAGATGATAGACCTGATCTATTTCCACGATCCATAAACGATCCTTCGACCGTCAAAAGAAAATCAAAACAATGCAGACGTTCATTGCACTTGCTTCAGGGTTCCTTTCACGCGCACAATATGCACATTTCGTACATATTCGTGCAATCCTTTTCGGTGTTAAGGAATTTCAAGTCAAAAATCATGTCAAACCAGCGTAGCTCGGGCATGCTTGGGCTAATGGCATGAGAAGCGACTTCGAAATTGGATGAAACGAGAGAAGCAAACAATCGGACAACCTGTGCCCAGACCGATGTAGCTGATGCTGGGGGCGAGGCCGGAGACTCATTGATGCCAAGTTGACCCTGCACAGCACTGTTTCCAGTTGAAACGATTCCACTATTGGCCAGGCGCCTGCGGCGCCTGCAGCCACTGGTGAGGCAACAAAAAGGGCGGGAAGGAAGGGTTGGTGGGAAGATTGGGCAGAGTTCGCCCAGTATGATATTTCATTCAAATCTTTTTGTCGCGGAATTGCAACTTGTCTCATTTTTTTTCATTTCTTTTCCCCTCAAACAGGGTCTTGAAGCCGATGCAGGGGGTTGGGAACACTTTTGGTGATCGGCTCATGACATGACAGGACGGCGCAGTCACTGACGCTCCAGCTGCGGCAGCTTCAGAGGCCATGAGGGTTGCTCGACAGAGGCTATTGAAGCTCATTGTCAACAGCACCCCCCTTCATAGCTGTGGTCTGCCCTTCTTTTGCTGTTCTTTCTTTTGCAATCTTTTGCAAAGTCAAATGCAGCTATCAGCGTCACTTGGGAGGCTGGACCAGCTGGCGAGTCCACTGAGAAGGCAATGATTCCACAGCATCTTTTTTTTCACAAGCCGGTGGTGTGAGTTCGTTTTTTGGGTTTGAGACTTGGGAAGGAATTGGACTTGTTTACCCGATGGAAGATCAATTGGACTTGTTTACCCGATGGAAAAGAAATTGGATGAGATTGGAAGATTTTAATAAGATCTCAATAAGAGTCATTCCCCGCTTTCAATCCTCAATATAGCTGGTGGCAGAGAATTCTTCAGATTTGAGTACTCCCCCTGACATCCCTTGATCATGACGCTTCATTTTCAATTGCGCGAGGAAGCATCGGGACCCAGTGCTGAAGGGGCAACAGAGAAGGCGCTGCCGTGAAGGACAAAGATGATAGACCTGATCTAGTTCCACGATCCATTAACGACCCTTCGACCGTCAAAAGAAAATCAAAACAATGAAGACGTTCATTGCACTTGCTTCAGGGTTCCTTTCAAGCGCACCATACGCACATTTCGTACATATTAACAGAGAAGGCGCTGCCGTGAAGGACAAAGATGATAGACCTGATCTAGTTCCACGATCCATTAACGACCCTTCGACCGTCAAAAGAAAATCAAAACAATGAAGACGTTCATTGCACTTGCTTCAGGGTTCCTTTCAAGCGCACCATACGCACATTTCGTACATATTCGTGCAATCCTTTTCGGTGTCAAGGAATTTCAAGTCAAACCATGTCAAACCAGCGTAGCTCGGGCATGCTTGGGCTAATGGCATGAGAAGCGACTTCAAAATTGGATGAAACGAGAGAAGCAAACAATCGGACAACCTGTGCCCAGACCGATGTAGCTGATGCTGGGGGCGAGGCCGGAGACTCATTGATGCCAAGTTGACCCTGCACAGCACTGTTTCCAGTTGAAACGATTCCACTATTGGCCAGGCGCCTGCGGCACCTGCAGCCACTGGTGAGGCAACAAAAAGGGCAGGGAGAAACCAAACGGCCCATTCTTCAATGGAGGATGGGAAACGCTGGTTATCAATAGCTTTGGTGGAACTGCGTGTGGCTTGTAGGTATGGATCTACAGATCTACCAACACTCTGTCGAAGACATGTACTGACTCACTCAGCAACTTCCTTGGAGCACGGACTCAGTAGGCAGCCGCTGAAGATCCAGAGCAACCCCAGGCACTGCGAGCTGCAGTGGAGCGTAAGCTGTGCAGCTGGTGACTTCGTAAGGTAGCTGCCAGGTAGCAACACTGTTCGTATACTGGTGGTGTGGATGCCAACTTCCATATCTTCCATCAATTTCAGTAACTATTTCATATTATTTCTGTTCCGAATTTCTTGTTGTTCTTCTTCCAATTTCTTCCAGTTTTTCATGTTTCGTCGATTCTTTTTGCAGAGTGTCACAAGTCAGGTGCCGAAGCTAACAGGAACAGTGGAGGAGCAGCTTGTCACAGATAGGTTCAGAGTGCGCAGAAGTTCCATGAAATTCCTCCGGATTTAAACAAACATGAACTCAGCAAGATGAACAAGGCAGATCAAGTGAGCATGGTGGCTCCAAATGAAAACATGTCCGCGGGAACCCTGACGTTTGCCCGCGCTTGACTTGGAGGATTTCCCTACGTTCAAATTCCTGCGCAGGGCCATTGTTTTTGAGTTTTAAGATAATAAACCTAAATCATAAACCCTAAAACCCTAAACCCTAAACCCTAAAGCCCTAAACCCTAAAAACTTAAACCCTAAAGTCCTAAACCACACATCACTGCGTATTGCCAGTGGTTTTGCAACTTCTCTAAGCCATCTTGACTTTGCACAGCATCCTTCATTGCAGTGCCGCTTTATGGGTGTGGGCGAACGTCCGGGTTGGGGCGAACATGTCTTGCCAGTCCTCTTTGTTAGGCAAGAACCCTCCTTGTTGGATCACAGCAACCTGTAGCCACACGCTCAATTCCAGGTTCTCTCCCTCGGAGGTGAAAAAAGGACAAGGCGGGCTGAGAAGTTAATGTTGAACAAAGTCGAGTCGAGCAGATCAAAATTGGAACACCAAAATTTGTAGGAGCCATGTTAAGGTAAGCTGGTGTCATTTTTTTTGATGCTGGGATCTCATAACGATGTTTTCTTCCGACCAACAGGCCCTTCATTCCAGCTTTGGAGTCCTTTGCTTTTGATCTCACTATGATTCACTAGTTGCTTCACAAGTTGGGAGGGCCCATTTTCGGCATACCGGCACTGATTCAGAGATGAACGGTCTAACTTGCCAGCCTGGTGACTGTGACTTCACTTCGGCACGCTTTGGCAATATTGCTCTTGCTTTGAACGTTTTGAATTTGACAAGATCATGTTTGTGTATGTTTGTGTAGTGTCTATGTGAATCAATGTGATGTGTGTATTGTGCGAGAGACTTGACTCATGTTCGATAGATGCCATAGCTAGGGTGATGACACATTGTCCTGAGTCCTGCTGATGCGTTGGCCACAATTTGACACATGGGTAGCATGCTTGACAGGCCCTGGCTTAGTGGTCTATGTTGTTGCACCAAACGATGACATGCCTCTCAGTGGTATGGTAGCCCAGCATAGCCTAGCTGTGTCACTGGGTGTTTGCAGCAAACTACCGTAGTTTCGGGCACTTCTTGACATTCTTGACCGTGAAGGCGGAAATCTTCTCAAACACTTTTACAATTTTCAACGCGTGTCTGGGAGTGTAGGCTTCTTCGATTTGCATCGTTTGCAGGTTCCATCGAGTTCAATGAAAGGAAAATGGTGACCTGCTGTTATGATGTATATACTCTTTTTTCCATGTTTCAAAAGCACTTGTGATACAGAGGGCAGTTGCACGGCCGAATTTGAGAATGAATGGGTACACAATTAGCGTCACAGTCCAACCAATACCCTGGCCAGCTTTGCGGCATTCAGCATCCCAATAGCATTCCCTGACCGGGTTTACCCCAAGTTTGATCCAGCCTGCTTCGTTTAAGCGACAACTTGCAGAGCGGCCCGTATCCAGAGCCAGGTTTCCTGACATTTTCTGGACAATTTTTTCTCCAAAAGGACTCTGAGAGACTTCAATGGCACGAATTCAAAGTGACAGCGCCAATGACGTGGCCATTCAATGACCCAAGGTGCTGACTTTTCGGCCATCCGATCTGCAGCGGTGCAAAGCGATGCCACTGTGGTGTTAAGTGCCAGGACTCGCTGCTCCCGCATCAGGTTGATGATGGTGGTTAGTAGGAAAAATAATATGTTTACTTTTAACATCCTTTAGTCGTTACAGTAACATACAGTAACCATTCATTACGTCCTTGATAGCTGGCCATGGAATCCCATGTTGGGTACTGAGGTACCAGCCAAAGCTGTGTAAGCATGCTGTGTTGCCTTCAAGTTGAGCCATCCTTTTCCGTGCAGGAGTGCTTCAAGCTTTGTTCTTGAGGAGGGAAAGAAGGTCGGTCAGCGATGTGCTGGTTTGGACAGGGCCACTTTGATTGCTGCCCGACTGGAATAATACCCACCTGCACGGCGCATAGAAATCTTATGGTTTGTATATCATCAGTATCATATGTATCATTATCTTATGCTTGTGGTACTAGTGAGCAGCTGGAACTGCAGCATTGGCATAGTTCTTGCAAGACCTGAGTTTTCTTTGAGTTGTATCTTGTTTGAACTGCTATTAAAAAACACATCCTTCACTCAGGGACTTCTCAAGAGTTTCAAAGGTGATGGAATACTTTCCAGTCTTGCAAAATTCACCAAAAGTCGTCACAGAAAGTTGCAAGTCAGTGGTATGAGACTGGAGGTGGCGGAATCCAACCGCGCTTTACGACCCTTGGCAGTGACGGGCTTAAATGGTGCACTTCGAACTGCATTAGCAAGACAGCCCATGATTTGTGATACTCAACAAATTTCTTGCACAGTGCAGTCATGGTAGTGTTGGTGCTCTGATGAGGATCCTGATTGATTGAGCAGGAAATCAATGTTTGATTTGTTTATGAAATGCTTCACTAGAGAGACAGCTGGTTTGTTTCTTTATCCTTTTTCGATTTTTTTTGATGTTTGTGCCTTGTCCAAATGTTTGCTCCACCCAGGACTTTGCAGTGCGACGTTTCAGCCCTGCTGGAAGCAGCAAGGTCATTGGGCGCAGCCAAGTTCTGTGCCTGGTGTATCAAAGACACACAGACGCGCAATATTATAAGACCTTATGAGACCAGTATTTTCAAGGCAACTTGTGCAATCTTGTGTGTAGTGCCTGATCATTCTGCAAAGCCCCGATGCCAGTGACAGCGGTCCTGTTGACCTGTTAAACTGTTTCTGAAGGCAGGTTCTCATCAGAGCGCTTTTCAACACCTGTTCGAGGTCGCGTGGGCCTAGTGTCTGAAGTACGAGCCAGTTGTTGTTGATTGGGTTCGTGGGAGGAACATTGTACATTAGACAATAGCTATTCTCGCATGTCTTCAATGTATTCCTCTATTCTAGAGGAAATGATATCACTTGAAAAATCAAGATTGAGAGTTGGATCGGGTTGGAACACATAAATGGCAGCAGAATGTACGGCGATTGAGGTATTGTCTAGAAAGTTGTCGTTCATTTGTGGAGCTACCCACAGGCCATTGTCCTGGGTGGCGAAGAGGCCGTCTACAGAAGTTTGGAACTCAGAAGGAACTCTCAAACCGAACTGAGTGCTGAAACCGAACTTATCCCAAGTCTCATCCTGCGACTGCTTAGATCCCATATTCTTCCCACCAAGCAGATTTCAATCATGGGCACCAGGGGCATCCTTGGTGGGGGGGATGGCTGGGGGGCACAGCCAGGTGTTGTGGAGGGTCTCCAGAACTTGGGCTTCCCTGGAGACGCAGCCAGAGCACCCGGTAGGGCGAAGTCCCAATGTGATCAGTGGTGAAACGACTTTGACATACACATGTCCTACAGTAGGTGTGTATTATTGATTATTTCTTTACGTTTATTTACTCAACAAATTAAAACAGACATATATGATATTAGATAAACACATATGATTTAGCTATATCTACATTACATTTGATAAACTTATGCACTTGTTACACAATCATTATCTTTCTCGGGTGAGAAACCCAGATCTCTTGTCCAGCACAACAGTAGGCCGCGACTGCAGAAGCCCTTCTGCCTGTTGGCATCGCGAAGGTGGGTCAGATTCCACGGCATCCAACTCTGGGAGATCCCTGGGCACGTTGGCCAGGTTAGCAAGCGAGACTTTTGCAACAGCTTGGCCGATGCGTCCGCTCCCTCGGCCGTGACATGGACGTGATCAGCAAAATTCATAGCAGCTATTGCACACAGATCACTCAACCCAAGGAGAGTGAAAATTTATGAAAATTCATACATCGCTCGAGGAATATATTGTTGAGTCATTCCTAACTATGCAGGGCACACTGCAGAATTTCTCCAAGCCCAAGCAGTGAGATATTGTCAGATCATGTGACATCAATTTCTGCACCTCGACCTTGGAGCTATCTACACACTTCAGCTGTTTGACTAGGTTTGTACATCCCGAGATGGTTGTTGTTTGTCCTGAGAGCGCGAAGGTGAGGGTGAAAGTCAAAGAAGTTGAGTGAAGCGGGCTTTCGCAGTAGTTTGTCAATGTTTGTCGCAGTTGTTTTACCTTCTTACCTCGCTTTCTTTTCTTTCCTAAGAGGAGACTTGGGTGAAGATTGCCTTACCGGGTCTTCTTGTAGCGTGTGACCCATGGTGACCCGCCTTTACGACCTTTACGACCCATAGGATGAACCCCAGATTCGCAGAGCTGGACAGGGAGCTGCTGAATGGCCTCAAGTGCGCCAGGGCGGCTCAGTGTCGTGTCCAGCTTGAGAAAGCCTGGATGCAGCGAGGAAACCATCAGAAACCTGGTGCTTGGGTGTGAACTCTGACACGTCGACATTAATTACATGAACATCTTTTGGCGAACCAGTTCGGACATTCTGCAACTGGATGCAAAATTGCAACTTCAGCATCTACAATGGCCTTTACTATTTCAGCATCTACAATGGCCTTTACTATCAGTGCTGAAGCGAATATGATACACAGGATTGGGCTCAAGTTTGACTCAGGAACTGTGCACTTTCCCGGAACAGATAATACAGGCCGCTGTGCAGGGACCGCTTTCCACGAGAACCGTAAACAGGGGATAAGATTAGCAGAGATTTGCTTCAGGACTTTGAAGACATTTGAGCAGACCGATCATTTGTATTCATTTGTAAGACATCAAAGATCAAGGGATGAGGTAGTAAAATGTATAAATCTATCTACTATACCGATCTATACATGATCTATACATGATAAATATGTATTCTCTATGTAAATCACAATTCTCATCATGTACTGTATCACCGGTAGAGGGTGACCGCCCGGTAGAGGGTGACCACCGGATGCCCGCTAGGTGACGCTGCCTTGAAGACCAAGGTGGCGGAGGCCATCTGGGGGTCCGGTTGCACCCTTCAATGACTGCACCTTAATGAGGCAAGTTAAATCCACTTTAAGCCTCATTAAGGTGCAGTCATTGAAGGGTGCACGAACCTCCTTTGATTATCTTTCATTCTCTTTTAAGACCCCCTTTAAACTTCCTTTAAGCCCCTTTTAAACTTCTTTCAAGCCCCTTTAAACCTCCTTTAAACCTCCTTGGTTCTTGTTTGCAGCTATACTGATTTGATCTGATTTGGTTTCCGACCCGACGCAAAAAGACGTACACATCATGAAACATTGTTAAACGTCAGTATATAGATATGTTAGGGCATGAATCGGCAATCTTCTGGCAACATGTTGGTGGATGAGTCTGGTCAGCAAGAGGCTTGGAAGGCAGCGGGACGTGGTGGACATGGAGTCGTCGTAACCCCGGATTCAGCAGGTGAAACTCTTAAGAACAGGAAATGCTTCGAGAATTTTTGTATGTCAAAAATCCTTATGTAGTTTCAAAAAGTGTCCAGACATCAAGATGTTAAGATGTTCTGAAGTCACACGGGTGGATTTATTGAACTGAGCACCAGCTGAGATTCTGGTGCTTGCAGCACGGGGCCGTTGCGGCATGGCTCCAGCACCTCGAAAGCAGACGTGGAATGGGAACTTGCGGAACCATTTTGGACCTTGCTGATGTTTTTCAGTGCCTTGTTTACAGGAGCAGCCTTTGATTTGGTAGAAATGTAAGCAAGACTCTCCAGGGATTGAAAGCCAGTCCATCCAAATCAGGGCGATGTATGGCAAACAGAATCGTTGAAACAACCTGAAACATGGTCAAATTCGATGGAGTGCTGCGCTTGAAAATGCTTGAGACATGTGATGGCAGCAGATGACATGAAGTGCACAGACAATGTTCCAGGCAGACTACGAGAGGCCGCTGCAAAGGGATGTGGCAATCCTCCACATGTTGAGTCTGAGATTTTCACACACCAAACATTTGCTGAAAGACTTGTCCTAAATCACAGTATTCACAGGTGAGCGGGCATGAGCCTTCTCAGCATGTCTCAGGGAGTTGCTGGACACTATGAAACTTTGAGGAAGGTTGTGTGCATACTGCCGATTCTACTGTTTTACATCACTTGATGGCGACAAAAAACAGATTGCTCATGCGCCCCATGCGCCATATGAAGATGGTAGGGGGAATGTGTAGGAAGTCGTCATCCTTCGACATTGGAAAGCAGAGATGATGCTACACGACTTTTCCGCGTGAACTGTCAAAAGCCAAAGGCAAATGCGTCGAGAACTTCGGGTAGCCATGGAAGGCTGCAGCGTCCCGCGCTGCTGTGTTTTGCATGATATCCTCAAAGAACAATCTATCCGGTCACCGTGTGGGATTTGCATGACTTGGACCTGAGACATCAACGCGCAGCATGGCTATTAATTAGTTGTCTTTTTTATTTGTGATGACGCCTCAAAAGCATTGTTTCGGTTCGAAAGTGACACGTGTTCGGGAGGTCTGCCAAGTCGATGGCCCCTTCTTTGGGCACCTGGCCCTGCAGAGGCCGAATCTCTTCTCTCAATCTTGCCATGTGGACACTTGTGGAAGCTGATGTTGGAACTTATGTTGCAAGAGTGTAAGAAGATGTAAGAAGCTTGTGCAACCTTGCTGTAACTTTATGTCGCAAGTCTATTGTTGCAAGTTGATTCATTTTTAAGGTGTTGTAAGTTTCACATTTCCAAAAAGTACTCAAGATTGGAGCAGGCCTTCCCTGTTTTCCAATGTTATCCATGCAGAGCAAAAATCTGAAAGAGAATGGACCTGCAGCCGTGAGCTTGTGAAATGCCGGCAGAATACCGTGTTGTGTTGTGTCTCCAGCATGATGAATGTGTCGGCTGCTGCAGGTTGGACTTTTCCCAATTGGTTGCCAACAGCGATCGAATTGGGCCATGCAGCAGGCGGGCTTGGACAATGCAGGAAAGCCCTTTTCAGCTTGAGCGAGTTTGCATTCGAACGGCCTTTTGATCTCAAAGGTGCATATGGGATGTAGATATATGTAGATTGTTTATGGATGTCTGATGAGTTTTGTACTGGCTTTGTATCATACTTTGGCTTGACCATGCTGGCACCATGTCGTAAGGCTTATCTCTCTGAGTTGCCTGGTCTTTGCCCCAGCTCCGTGCGTAGGATTCCATTCTTCTCGGCTTCTCTAGGCATTTTGGGTATTTCTGTATCAAGTATCAAGTAGTTTTCCATCAAAACAATTCCAAGTATTGCAAAGGGCACAGATGAATTTGCCGAGATTTGCCAAGTACTGAATTTCATGTGGAGAGAGGAGAGCAGAATGAGCAGTGGTTGAACCTGTGTGGATACATTGAGACCCATCAAATCTTATCAACATCCACTACCGGAATCGCTACGAATCAAGCCTTGGACGGGAATTGCGCATCAATTTTGGCCACTGCTTCAATTGGAGTCAATAGTCAAAATTGCCGAGGGTGGCTCCGCTATCTGCTAGTGATTCGTCCAAAGAATGCCTAAAACATCCTACAACTAGTTTGCATATAACTGTACAATGCTTTGTTATGTATATTATATAATGATACATACGCACATAGTTTAGTATTTCTTTGGGGGAGAGGCCATTTTGGCCTCTTTACATTTTTCAACTTTACTCCAAAAAGCTATCAGCTGTGAGCTGTCAGGTGTCATTTGTCCTTTGTTTGTCAATGTTTGTCAGCTGTCAGGTGTGAGTTAAGAGCAGTTATCTATCAGCTGTCAGCTGTATATGGTTGTGAGCTGTTAACTATTGAGCTGGCACCTGTGAGCTGTGAGCTGCTATTTGTCAGTTGTCATGTACGATTATGACTTATAATCTATTGTTATTTATAGATTAATAATCATAAGGTAATAAGGTATAAATTATTATTTATTAACTAAAACAAGATGAAGCCCACGAACCCGAATGCTCACACTCTTGGTCAGACTCTCTTGGTAAGACACTCTTGGTAAGACACTCTTCATGAGACACTCTTGGAAAGACACTCTCGGTGAGACACTCTTTGTGAGACACTCTTGGTGGGACACTCTTGATGAGACACTCTTGGTGCGACACTCTTGGTAAGACACTCTTTATGAGACACTCTTTGTAAGACACTCTTGGTGAGACACTCTTGGTGAGATTGGCAAGACACTCTTTGTGGGACACTCTTTGTGAGACACTCTTTGTAAGACACTCTTTGTGAGACACTCTTGGTAAGACACTCTTGGTGAGA
>VSDK01020137.1:55431-67793 GCA_009767595.1 Symbiodinium kawagutii | reverse complement strand
GGCGAGTTCAATAGCAATGGTCGACAGAAATGAGAAGTCGCATTTCTTGAATCTCTATGATCTGCAGCTACTGCAATTAGTACTGTGAATGAATGTGAATGATGTGAATGTGATATAATGTGAATGTGATATTCGCTTGGAGTACGGCATCAACTGGCAGCGCTTCGCCTTCAAACCGCCAACAGCTTCTGATCGAGGCTGCAGCTAAGAGTGACCGACAACATAGGGTTATCCTTAATCTTGAGACCTTCCTAGGACAATCTTTCTGTGACAAAACGCTAAAGGATGCTAAAGGCATATATAAAGCCTCTCTCCTCGGCAAACTGAGGAGTGCGAATCATCGGCCGTGCATTTTTACTACCTGTGCTCAGCTTTGTTCACTCAGACTTGCTGATGAAAGGATCTGTTGTAAAGAATGGTCTATCCGTTTTGACTATGTTTATACATTACATCTGATCATCTGTATACATGTGTACAAAAAAAGATGTGTGCAGTCTTTCCATGTTTCTCAATCTAACCAATATTCCGCAGAAAAAGACTACAAGACATTGAACCCCACCAACACCTTGCAAGAAGCAGTGTATATCACACCCAGTGCTTTCTTCGGATCTTGACAAGCAAATATGTGTTTCTTAATCTATCTATGTATCATTGCGCATGCACGTATGCAAATATGCATGCATTCATGCACTTGGGCACCTACGTATATGTCTATATTGAGTGTATGCATTCTGCGTTTATCTATGCATGGTTGGATGTAGGGATTGCATGCAATGCTGCAGTGGTTGCATGAAATGGTTGCATGTGATGCTTGTGTATAACTTCTGCATGTGTTGGATGCATATGAAGACCGCATGAAAATGCTGTCTGCAATGCATGAGGTCCATGCCAGCGGGGAACTGTTGTGTACCAGCTGCATGCAATGTTTGTATGCAATGTTTGTGGTCATGGCTGCATGTTTGTATGTGCGTTTGTTGTGGTATGGCATGATATGATTCTTTGTCTACTTCCAAGTCTGTATGTATTTGCGCAATTTTAAGCAGATAATCATATATCAAATTGATGCGTACATATATAATACATATCATAGATAAATATAGATAATATATACACGCAATATATACACATAACACATAGACATATCTTTTTAGACATAATAGATGCAACATGATGCAACCCTCGTGACCCTCGTGGATGATCTTCCCCGCCTCCTCAGAGTCTTTGATGAGATCAAGAATCGCATGTGAACCGCCACGTGTCCCGTTGACTCCGAGGATGCGGTCCCCAACCTGCGCACGACGCAGACACGGGAAGCGATGCAACGTTCCCCAGCGCTGGTCCCATGCTTTGTCACCGCTGCATGAATGGTGAATAACTTTGATAAAATGTTTGAATATGATGATTTCAGAGATAAAAATGATAAAATGAAAAGGAATAATTTATGAATCATTGAATGAAATTGATGATAATTGATAATAAGTCTACCACAACAAACCGATCGCAGAGCCAGCGGAACAACCACTTGACAGCTGTAGCCTCTCCTGGCCTTCAAGCTCTGTTGTGGGCACTTCTCGTTCCATTGCTGTGCCGCACCCTCATGTAAAGCCAGCAGCAGGCAGGGATCCTGAGGCAAAGCTTTACTTGGTTGAGAGGATTTGAGAGGTATGATATCGATCTGCCATCTATTGACCATGTTGAAGCTGTTGTGGGTTGTGCCTATTTGCGTGTCTATTGGTCTGTCTATTGGTCGGCTGTGTTCTGACAATGGATGTCATGATAAGCCCCTGATAAACCATCTAGGAAAACACCAGTCAACCATGACTTTGGTAGAAGATCGCCTGCAAGAAAGCACTGCTTAACAAACCTATAAAGTTTTCACCTCTTGCTTTGAAAGCATTCAAAAGCCCACAAACTCCAAGATGCTCTGTGTACTGGATCTGTTTACGCAGCTAATTATCGTCTCAGGGGTGTTTCTCTATGTTTCTCTGCTGATGTCCATTTTTCCAGGTGTTCATCGATTGTCTAGAGCCAAGTCGTTGGCACTCTCATCATTCCTCATCTATCTTTGCTTTGGGGACACTCTCACCTTCCGCCCCACCACAACATGCAAACTGCAGAACTGTAAGTGACATGATGGGTTGAACCCGCTTGCCCAGCCTTCGCATCAGCATGAACACTGTCCTGCCGCTGGGTGTTCTGACTGCTGGTATTTATATGTATTTATATTGTATCTAAGTGTCTCTGCTGAGACTGCTGAGTGAAACCCTCTGCATCTGTATTGCTTTCATCTGTCCACCAGCCTTGTCCAAGAGACTGAAAGGAGTTCAATAAACGCGATCTTGTACTGAGGATGCAAATTTCGGGAACGGCGCATGATGCGTCCCCATCCCACCATGTGCCATGCAGCGCCACACGCTCCTTCAAATCATATTCCAAAGAGAAGCCGTAACTTCCGCTACCTCAGCAAGCAAGCAATCCAGCAAGCAACCAAACAAGCAAGATCTGTTTCCCTCTCTCTCTCTCTCTCGATGTTGCACACCTTGGGCAAAATCATAATTTGGCTAGCGACTTGGAGAAATGTTCAGATTAAACATCCAGCTTGAGCATCTGGCTTCTCTTGTCTAGTCTGACCTCAAACACTCCATCCTGCAAGCGTGCTGTCAATGGCACGTACAAGCTGTCAAGAATGGGCACTGATGCCAGCTCTTGGACGTGCGAGTGCCTTGTCCAACAAGCAATCCATTGAGTACTAGAAGCATATAGAAGCAAATACATATATATATATACATATATATATATACATATTAATATATATATATATAGAGTAGGTACATGTAGGTACTAGAAGTACTTCATGATCTTCATGCACAAATGCAATGCACAAATCAAACACGACAGACTTTCCTCCCCCAAAACCAGCCATAGTCTTTCTGGAGATATAGATTGCATATGATTGACCTCTGGGTGTAACGGTGTAACGGATTAGTGCTACAGCAAACCTTCCCAGGATCTTCCAATGGACAGCTTGAAAAAGGCTCAAATTGGCTCCACTCAGAAGCCCAGTGTCAACACTTGGCTGTGGCCCTGCCTCGCCCAACACCTCATTGACGTAAAGATTCCCAGAAGATTGTCAAAATCAAAACATGCAAGATTTGCCATATTAGTTGCCATATCAAGGTGCAATATTAATATCATCTCCCAGAAACATGTGGTTTAACTGTTTATCCGGTAACTTTATGAGATAGGTTTCATATTCAGATAGCAGCTCGCTCCAGTGACTAGTGCTCTCCGAAAGAGCCAGCAGTTTTGAGGCTCACACTTGCACACTGGCAGGAAGCTTCCTCAGGCGATGTTGCTTCATGGCGAGGAAAGAACATTTTGATCTACTACTGGTTAGCCATGTTCCTACTATCATCGACTCTTAAGCTCTTAAGTTTCAAGGAAACCTTTTCTTGCACAATTGTCATCCACGGTTGCAAGTCGTTGTTTATCAGCCCTTTGCCATCCGAAACACTTCTGAATGGCAGAAAATAGAAAGCTAGAACATATCACCTTGTAAAGGAAGCACATTCAATGAAACAAATGATGCACGAAACATATGCACAAAACAGCAACCTCGGATCCGATTGTGATATATACAAGCACAATGACTGGAATCATCGAGATGTTCAAAACGATGACAATCAAAGATAACTATCAACCCAACTTTCGAGGGCCTACACCTCAGAAATTTCCAAACAGCATAGACACCACCAGCCACCAGCTTGGTTATCAGCGGCTAAACAGCAAGCAAGGCTCTGCTCTGGAGAATCACCATCTCTTGCCTCGCAGTTTGGTACCCCGCCACTCTGACCAGTCAACTAATGTCTCAATCACGGTCCAAAAAAGCGGACCTTCCTGTGACGTTTTTTTACACATCTTCCAAATGATGACTAGCAGCTTGATTGAAGTGTCCGCTGAGACCAACAAGCGCTTCGGACAGTGTCAACGCAGCTTATGCATGACATGATCCCTAATGTAGATCTAGGACACCAAGAGTCCATGTTACCCTCATCCAAGTGTGAGAAACAATTGGTCGAAGGATCCACATAAAATCAAAACGTCCAACCCAGATTCATGATGTACACGTGTATTATGTATTCATGTGTATGTCACAGTGTATGTGTATGTACTGTCTGTACATCCATGAGGTTTGCCAAGGGAATGTCTGTCAAACTGAAAACAGTTGGCCTTGTCAGGCGAGATGGGAAGACTTGCAACTTTCCTAGGCAAAGTGGTTCGCTCACATGAAAGTCAAGCAAGCGGCAAGTCCCCATGCGTCACCTCCAAATTCCGAAGCTTCGAACCTTTTGTAGAACAAACATACAAATATTACACAATCATCCAAATGTGGCAGTCAAGAATTACAAAGCTTTCACATCTTTCACATCTTTCACCGCATGCTGAAAGGAATCGAAAAAGCGACGATTCTCGAACCAATTTATCGAATCTATGACTATCAGGCAACAAACAATGAAACATGTGAACCAAGAGTGGCCAGTAAGCACTTCTTACAGTAATCTTCTTAGTCGCTCGTCGTGCGAAATCAAAAACGGAACATCACAACACCAGAATCATACATTCATATACTGTGTCAATTTGTATTATCGCATGACATCTTTTTGCAGCCATAGCCATGCTTGGCCCTTAAAGAACCAATGATTCTGCACTGCTTCATTGGCATCCCTCTTCGTCAGGTGGATGGGATCCGATCTTATCAATTGCTGCTTGCTCCGCTGTTGAAACAATTTCTACGACTCGACCCTACAAGCAGCGGCCTAGTGTTCCATGGACCTGTTCGCTCCCTCATCTTAGAGTCATATCTTTCCATAGTCATTCGACACAATGAAGCTGTAAACGATGCACAATGATGCCCGCAATGTACGATAGGGAAACAATTTCACCATGGCACCCGTTGTCCCATGCTGTGCCATCTCCCATGTCCCAATCGCTTCAGCGAGCCAAGAGTCTGCTCCTCACCCGGGTCCTGGGAAGGAGCCTGGCGAGGACAAGCGATGCACAGCACAGTCCACAAGGAAAGAAATGACTTCAGCGATGCACAGCACAAATCCAAACCAGAACACTGAGGAGTCAGTGTTTCTCAGCAAAGCAACATTTGTGATTTCTGGTTTAGTTTCTTGTATCTCACTTGTGAGTGCTTTCAGTCTCTCCTCACAAGGGACATGATTCCCAGCTCAGCATCCAAAAAGATCGAGGTCTTGCTATGTCTTGTCGGTATTTGTAAATCCCAGCTGAGTTCGTGCTCACGACGTGACTTTGCATTTCTCTACTGAGATTTGGAGCACAAATCGATCATAGCTGCGGGTACCATTCAATTTTGACGGACGTATACGTGCTATATTCTATACATCCAATTTGAAATCATAATATTCACATACAGTATCTACCCATATCGAATATTATTCCAAATTTCATTGTATTCAATATTATACACAAATGTGTCTTTAAACACGGACTTTGAACGATTTTGAACCATCAGTGATGTATGTCCATATCGATACGTAGTATAGCTCCAAGATGCCGCAAGCATTCAACATCTACGCAGCAATAATGCGAACATTCTTCACGCATGTGACCCATGAGGCAATCTGTCAATGACCTGTCTGGGGCTCGCAGCATGTCCAACCTCCACGGAGGATTCCCTCCCAAGCCGCTCCCAAGGCACTGTAAGCTCCAGCTTATTAGGCTCCTGAATCTCTGCACCGTCTCAACGAGCACTAGGGGTAAACATCTACTATAAAACATCTTCTGCTTCAAAACATTCTGTAAAGTCGGTGATTCAACATGATTCAACACAATCCGCCGTAATCAGCCACTCAAATGAGTCCATTGTGAGATCTTTGGAGCCCACGATTTGAAACTTCGACCCACTTTGCAGCACAACGAATGGATCCTGTATCGCCAGTGAGCACGAATTGATGTGTCAAATCACAGAATTCTACACCCTGCCAACCAGACCAGCAGAAACAAGGTGCCCGATTACATGTGGAGCGTCTTTCTAGAGACACCGTCATAAGTGGATCGAAGGGAAATACAATTCACCAAAAGCTGGAACAACGTTTCCCAGTCGTCGGCACTGACACCCTTGTGAAATGGCACTGTGCCGTCTCCTCTATGCCGCAACAACAAAGCATAGTGAGACAAACTTCGGATCAAGCCCTTGAAAAGTATGCCCACTTGAGCCCTTCAGCTGCATAGTTCCAGACACTAAGGCTTGCTCGAAGGTCAACTAATCATGCACATATATATACATATATATATATATCATTTATTACACTCATATATTCATATGCGTAAGTTAGATTAGAATACACATCATAGTCTTACTCTTGGGTACTCTTGCTGGTTCGGTACGTGGCGGGCTGAACCAACATGCTTTGCTCAGCACGCCTCTGCCTTTTCCTGATGTTTACGGTCTTTCAAATGAAGGATGCCATCTTTTAATCTTCCAAGGTAAACATGTTCTGCTCCAATCAACCAGAACCAATCAACATCAATCAACCGGAAGTATCTAAAAACATTTCGGCACCTTATCTCAACTCTGCTACCCATGCTACCCGAAGCCGGTCCACTCTGTCCACTCCACTCTTTGTGCGGCAAGATCTCTCGGTCTCCGTCTTTCACGAGGTTCGCCGAGGGGAAGCTACGGAGCATGCGAAGCAGTTGCTCCATGCACTGCAGCCACTCGCCAAAGCGGTCTCCCTTGGGCACTCGAAGATCAAAGTCGTAGATTTTGTCCATGCGCTCTTCCAAAATCACCACGAAGTTCTTCCACAACAAGCAATTCGGAACGGACACTTCATTGATACGATTCACGACTTTGGTGGTCCGACTTTGCCAGTGTGTTTGTGGGGAATCGTGCACTCCGATGTCAATCACGCCGACTGCGTCTGGATAGCGCAAATCAATTCTCAACTTGCGCATTTGACTCTCAGTACCATCTGGCACTTTGCCAGTCAGGACGCCATCGGTAGGGCGAATACTGAGCCAATGCTTGTGCATCCAGCATTCGGTTGAAAGAGTGAAAAAGCAAGGGCTATAGTTGTTGTCCGGAGCTTGAAACGCTAGCACAGGGATTCTCACCTCGGAGCAACAGTTGCCGAAAAAGACTTTGGTTCGGGAGATAGTTTCATGGAACACCTCTGAAAAAATTGAAAACAAGTGGGGAACGGTTCTGCACAATGGACGGTTGCAACACCTTTCCTGACCCCGAAGCTGTCCGAAGCTTGTGAAGTGGCGGGGCACCTCATCAGATCGGTCAAAGAGAGCTTGCATCGGTAGCTCTTGCATAGCTTGGCGAATCTGAGTCTGAACCTGCACCACAGCTCACCCAATCCGACAAATCTGAGTTCCATTTATTCTGTAGCGGGTGCAAGTGGACTGAACAGGTCTGACATCCTTTGAGCACCCTTTAAATGGAAACAGAGGAGACCAAGGAGAGGTCACGGTGACACGTGGCTGCACTATGCTACAGTGCCTCATCTCCCAACGACCGCACGATTGCATTGACAGTGGTTCTGGATGTTCTGTAGGAAAGAACTTGCTGGGTCTCGAACCAATGCCTTAGCTAACAGATAGAATGATGCAATGTGGCCTTTCAACATGAACATACATCTGCATTTTTGCATTGGATGTATGAAACTATTTTACATCTATAGTAAATCCAATTGATGTTCTCGTCTTGTTCCATTCCAGTTTTCCATCTTCTTCACATCTCTTTGAGCCTGCGATGTGAGAAACTAAAAAATCATGTTCTATCATTCCAAAACATTCAAAACAAGGCTTCCATCATCTTTTATCATGTTTCATTCGATATCATTTTTTCTAGCATTATTCAATCATTTTTTCTCATTCAAAATCAATTTCCTATCACTTTGACACTTAACATCACTTAACACGTGAGAAAACAGCCCTTAAATCCCAGACTTTTTTTCTTCGACACAGAACTTGACACGAAAAACCAGCTGCAGGACCAGCTGCAAGTTGGTCACCTGCCCTCGACGTCGAACGAACGGCTGCTGCGTTAAGTTGTCGATGGCCACTTCGACTTCGCCACTTCGGACAGGATCCTCCAGCCACGCCTTCTCCTCAGCTTGTCATACATACAGGGGATCCAATGGCTGTGTTTTCGTAAACATTTCGAAGGTATTTCTCCATATGGTGGTTAGGTGCTTTCTCAGAATAGGGAACTCCCAAAGAGGATCGTTTATTACTTATATTTACTTATAAACTATTACTATAGGATGACTCCAATTTGGACAGGAAACAAGAGCATGATGACTCGGATGTCAAAGTCTGTAATTGAATTTCTCGTGTATTGGAAGTGATTTCAGGGATTGGCTTGTGGGTATGCACACCTCCCTGCTACTCAACTGCCGGGACGGGGAATTGACAACGGCCGTCAACAAATTGCGTAGTGGTACAAGGGCCGCAAAACAAGCCAAAAGCGGGAAAACCAACAATCACAACAACCAACAAGCCAACTATAACGTACCAACACACCAACACACCAACTAACCAAACAACAAATGAACAATCTAGCCAACAAATCAGACGACCAACCAACAAATCAAATCAGAATAAAGAAAGAAAGAAAGAAAGAGAAACAAAGAAAGGAAAAGGCAAACAAACCAACAAACCAACAAACCAACAAACCAACAAACCAACAAACCGACAAACAAGCAAGCAAACAAGCAAGCAAACAAGCAAACAAACATCTGACATCTTCCTTTCAGGCGAGTCTCCATTTCCCACCTGTCCTGAATACGAGAATCATCCATGCCTGGTGAGCGACCCCACTGGAGCTCGGATTTGGTGAAGGTGATGCCATGATGAATGACAGCCAAATAAGCATACATCCCAGGCAAGTTCCCTGAGCATGCTTAAGTTAGGGAAATGGGTAAGATTGGGTAAGTTAATAAGCCAGAAATGGTGGATTCTCACAATGAAGGAAGGGTTCATGAACGTCATCTAAACTCATCACAGGAAGATTGCAATCTCTTAGCTATTGTTCGATCTGGGTAGTCACAAAGCCACACGAAGCCATGAAAGCTCATAAAATGGTTGAATTCAAGAATATACCGAATATATACTGAACATATACCGAATGTATAATGAATATATCCTAAATAGATACTGCATAGATACTGAATAGATGCTGAATGTACATTGAATATATAATAAATACAGAATGATTATATAATGAATATATAATGCATATATGTAACGAATATATATATATATATACTGATAACACACTGAATATACTTACACAAATCTAACTCATGTTTCAATGTCGTCATGTTTGCTGCCAGCTACAGTTGCAGTTCCTCCAGCAGAAGCCAGGCGGAGCCGCCACTCCATAGCCCTCAGGATACTCCGCAGCCGACTTGGGCCAGCCTGTCCGGACATTGTCCTGCGGAAAAACGCGAGGCTGGTGGAAGTGCTTCAGCATGGGATTCAATCCAAACTCAGGGTCGCGTGTCGTGGCTCTGTTCACACTGCGAAACTCGTCCCCATGTCTGGACACATTCTTACTGGGACTGCTACACTATCCTACACCATCCTACACTATCCTACACTATCCTACCTAAGGTCTTACCTTGTCAATTTATATGTATATATGTATATGAACACGAATATGTATACATTATATATATTTGACATTTATACATAGAATTACTGTATACATATGTCAATATCTCGTTCCCTCAGGGCCCCGTCCTCCAAGTCTTCTGGGTGAAAATCGTGTCCGATCTTCCAGCGGAATTGGTCGCGGACCAACGGTCGACCATCGCGCCGGTACTTGGCCACTGGAATCTGTCCATCACAATTGACCCTGGGTCGTTTCTTGGAGCCGTTCGGTGCCTGGCTTGAGACCAGCACATTGAACCAACTCAGGAAATTGGTATCTGTTGATTAAATAGGATTAAATGACGTTCAAATATGTTCAAATATTTGAAACCTACATCTTGTGATTCTATTTGATGGTATCAGGAGAGAGGACTTGTGCAGTGAAAGCCACTCCATCCCTGCCTTTGTTGGAGCCCCCCTTTTTAGCCTTGGATAAATCTCTATGAGAATGTGGCCAAATAGTGCATGGATCCTCCTCCAATCATGGCATGTACCAGTAGTCAGTATGACCCTTGTATATATCCAGCGATCATGGCAGGTCTTAACTTACTCGCCTGCTTCTAACTAAGGACCAGAGGTTTCACATGCGAAGTGGCCTGCATCATCATCTGGATGACTGCGTCCTTTTGCCGCTGGATCCATGATCGCTTTTCTCGAACTCTGAATTCGTCCAAATGCGGCGGAAGACATTCATCTGGTTCCCATGTTGCACCCAAGATACCTCAGCCATGTTTCCGTTGGCCCATGCTGGACACTTGCTTTAATTACACATTTTGGAAGAGGGTCTGATAGGCTTCTAAAGGCACAATTCTCTGATCACTGCTTGATCGAGAAGCACTTGCACATTTGCTGCCTACATTGTATGATTCGTTTTTATTGAATGACACTTAAATTGGAAGCGCATCCATTGCAAATCAGCTGTAGCCCAAGGCAGAACAGCCTGTGGAAGAATCAAAGTATGGTAGAACCCACGAAGAACTAGACAGGATTTGAGCTGAAAAAGATTGAAAAAGGTCTTGTTTCGAGGCACAAAGAGAGTAACAACAAAGAAGTCGGAAAAGAACAGTATAAGGCCACCCCAAACATGCTAGAATTTTATAGGCATGACTTCAGAAGCCGTTTGAGTCAAAACTTGAAAACCAAATCCTTGGATCACCAAAGTTGCTGAAAGTAAGCTAAGTCACAGGATCCATTCTCCATGTTGGAGTAGTCCACATTGCACCAAGGATGCTGCCAATGAACCAGGTAGAACTCTTGGTAGAAGCCGAACTCGTGATATGCTTCCCAGGGTGGCATGTAGCCAGCAACTTTCTCAATCTTCCAAAATCCAAGGACCTGCGCAGTGCCAGAGACTTCGAGAGGAAAACACTGGACTCACACTAAAAGGATACAACGTTGGCAAAATCTTCCCGCACAGAAGGTGCCGAGGCGTGCTTTGTTGGCACGCATGAACCGCTAGTAAATGCATTAGATAGTAAGCTTTAGCTTGGAGGGTTTGGCTCTAGGATAGAAAATGGTCCAATCAAGTGCTTAATATAAGGCTCAACGCGTGCCAGTCTCGGCTCAGCATGGGCTCAAAAATGGCTCAACTTAGCCCAAAATAGCGGAAAATTGGTCTTCATAGGCTTAAGTGTCGCTTTAAACAGGCACAACATAGCTGAAACATAAAGAAACACAACACAATTGTACAAACATGGACTTGTTCAACTATATGTTTTGTTTGTGGGATGAATTTCATCGACCGGGTGTTTTGTTCGAACATTTATCGTGTTGGGGTCAACGCTTGGAACAAATATGTTTGAATCCTTGTCAGTTATGGTGATGTCTGTCCTTTTGTAGCGCAAAGTCTATATCTGAAACAGCGTTAAATTAGATAGACACTTTAAACCACCCGTGTAAAGCGAATATGGGCTTGATGTGGCGAACCTCGTCAAAATGGTAACAGGCTCGCCAGAATCCGAACACCTAACATGCTTAACATAAGGGGAAAATGATGCAGAAGATACATAGACCCGACATAGGCTCAACATACAACTGGGTTGGGCTGAGGCTCTACGAAATCTCCAAAACAGGTCTGACAAAGGCTTTGAGGCCTCCCCGTCCTTCCTGAGCACCTGCCATTGATCAACCACCCCAAAAAAATCGAACCCCCCATTCAAACACCTGCCGTGCGGGCTGTTTTCGTCGCGAAGCGGCCCAAACATTTTTTGATTTTGGCACGTCGTGGCCACCTTGCACCCATTTCGTGGAATGTCTATAGATTTTAGATGATTTTAGATCCTATTTGTCTAAGGAATTCAATGTTTAGATTTTGTTCAAACCAATGGTTTTTAGTGTTCCTGCTTGAAACACCTTTATTTGATTGTGATCTGGGTATGCCCGGGTCCTTATGTGGCAGTGCGCATATACAACATTTGCATTTCTTTGGAACAAGCAAGGGCACGCATAAACAAAACACTCTGCGTCATGGATGCTGGCAGATTCTGCTGCGAATGTTTGCCATCAAATAGCTGGTTGAACTGTGGGTTTCTGTGGGGGTACCTGGTGCAACGCAACATCCCCAGGTTTCCCGACATCCCCGAGGGATCCCCAAGTGGAACTGGCCTCTTCTTCAGTGGCCGGGTTTTGCGGCTTCTCCTCTTGAAGCAAGCCGCGGCGACGAAAGCTGT
>VSDK01020137.1:20431-50431 GCA_009767595.1 Symbiodinium kawagutii | reverse complement strand
TAAATGAGGATGATGATTGGATGCATGGATGCCACACATGGTATAAACCAACAAACTGCCTATGATTCTGCAATATTCTGCATGGCTTCTCATTGCTTTCCCTTCCGCTTAGGCTGCGAGCACCAAAGTGTCAACGGTGGGAGCTTCACTAAGGTCAGCGCCATGTGGAGCGAAGGCTGACATCATCTGGACCACGCCCTTGCGATAGCAGCCAACTGCTAACATGTTTTCATTTTTTCAATACATCTGATCTATATTGATCTATCATGTATTCGTCTGATCTATAAATATCTATATTGATCCATCATCTATTCGAATTAAAACACATGGAATCTCTGCAGGTCAGCATTTTTGGCCAAAGGATACAGGTTTAGACCATCATTAAGATTGATTCAGTGGCGCTGAAAAGAGTTCCTTTTGAATCGTGACCCTGAGACAGCCTTGGGCGATCCCTCGAAGCCATACCTGCCACAGGGCAACTTGGGCAACAAATCTGTCGCTGTGGATCCAATCTGCCGCCTTGGAAGCACCACGCTTTGTACCGTGAGGAACAACTCAGTACCTGGCTGAAAGGTCGAGTACAACTCATTACCAAAGAAAGTCACTGAACTGCGCCAAAGATATTGTTGGTAAATGTTAGTAAGCGAGTAAGTACTCCCATTTGAGCTTCCACTTAGTCACTCCGCTGACAGTGGATACCATATGTGTATGCCCATAGTCATACATCTTTGTCACATGTCCCTCTTTGGAGTCTCAGAAACGTACATGTTTGCAGCTAGTGCCTATGACTTCTACCACAGCGCATTTGTTGAGGTTCCCACGTTTTCGGAGGAACTCAGATCCGGATTTGCTTGGATGCCTGGTGGCATCATGCAGCTGTTTGCTTTGAGGCTTCCTGAATTGATTTCAAAATAATTTCAAGCCATCAAGGAACCAACATCCAACAGTTTCCAGAATCTGCTGGGGACCCAGATCTGGGCTCACGCTCCTAGCTATCTGCACTGGATTGGCGGATGAGAGGGATCACACATGACACGACTCCATAGGATTCTGACATATCAGATTTTCACCAAATGGGCCGCCATTGCTGTTGGAGGCTCCGATCACTTCGCATCAAGTCCAAGCGACTCTTGGATGATCTTCGCCAAAGCAGACTGGAATTCAGGCCTCAGGTCACCAGTGATCACCAGTGATCACCAGTCTGCGGTTGTTCGATGTTGTTCGTCCATCATGTTTTGGATCGGTGCTGCCACCCGAGGTCAGCCGCGTCAGCCCTGGGTTCAGCGACTTTCCGAAACCTTCCATGAGCTCCTCCTGCAGCGACAAAGCACACGCCAACCTCGGTCATCAACCCTGCAAGGGTGGCAACCGCAGCATAAACACAACAGGTATAGCACAACAGGTACAGGATGACAGGATGGTACAGGATGGTACAGGATGGTACAGGCCATGGCATACCTGTCTGTACAAAGTGTAGGTTAGTACCGGAGAAACTTTCAAGATTGCCATTCGGCTCTGGTGGCCTCGTGAAAGTAGCAGATTTTTGGTGGCAAGCACATCCCAGTGTCAGCAAGGAAGCTCATTGGTTTCTACGGTTTCTCATGGTTTTTTCCTTGAGTTTCTTGATCATCATCATCTGACCCGCGGGATCCCGGCGTCAGCATCTCTTCTGGCGACATAGGCCGGGGACGCACAATCTCCTAAAAATTCCAAGATTTCAAACATGGATGCAAAAAGAAACCCATCATAAGGTGGATCGTCTTCAAGTCACCAGAGTACATGTTTTGAATTGAAATAGCCTTCACTCTTTAAAGTCTTTTTAATTCTTACGAAGCACATCAATAAGGAAGAAAAATACAGAAACAGCAGCACCGCAACACACCCGGTCAAGACATATTGCAGCACAGGCCCTGCTTCACAGGTTCTTATCATGGCTCGCCCCGACTTGTCCTTGCCAGAGACGCTAAGACCTTAGTCTCTTGGCTTCTTTTGGCAGGTGCTTCTGCTTGTCGAAGCTGAAGCAACACGCATGACACATCGAATGATTCTCCGACGATGCAAATTTTGCTCGATGCTTTTTAACCTCAAATCTTGGTTGTGATGCAGCGCTTGTGGATAGCTCAGAAATCCCGTTTCCTGCCTGTCATCAGTGATTGCAATTCTCTAGTAGTTTTGACCCAATGATCAGGTGGTACATGTGGTACCGAACCCGGTATGAAGTGTCTGAGACAAATTCAAAGCTTCTCAGCAACCAAGGTATCGACTTACCCAGCCTGGCACGAGGAAAGATCAGAAGTTCTGTCTCAGCAGTTGAAGGATCAAAAGTCCTTCTCTCATCATGTTTTCATCCCTTGCAAAAGTACAAAAGCTTTGCAGGAGAACGGCCACCAGAGTGTGGCCATGCTCAGGGCCTGTTTCTGGACCAGTTCCAGTCAACCTTGGCTATGCTGGGTCTAGCCCTCTTTGCAAAACTGGATCTGCATTGCGCCGTCACACCATCTACAAACAATTTCATGTACCTACTGACGATCACCCGTATCATCAACGAAAGGTGTCTGCAATGTCAGGTCATGTCAGGTCTGGGTCATTGCTTTGTGGGAATCGTGCATACACCATGACGCTCCCTAAGGATGAGAACACAAAAAGTCTTGTAAATGTCTGATGCCAAGAGGGCAGACCACAAAACTTAGTCCACGGAGACAACAGTTCATTCTTTAACTATGCGTACAGGGCATATAGATCTCTGACTCATTGGTAAGATAATAGAGTAGGGTGCAAAGTGTCAACAAGCCTGCATTTTTGCGAAGATTAGAATGAACTTGTGCTGAAAATGGGATCAAATGGATATACTTGCAAACACTCGATAAACACACATGCGTAGGTCGACTTCTTATTAGAATCACTAAACATACATACTAACGTTCACGATCTTCAACTAGACCCAATCTCACCTGTTCAGAAGATAGTTTGACGCTGATTATGTAAGCACCTCGTCTAGTTCAAGCAAACTTGCTGAGTGGATGGCCTCTTGTACTGCAATCGCTCACCTCTCAAGTCAATCTCTTCCACCATTGCACCTTGGACGGGCAAGGTGGAATTAAGCGAGTTGACTCCTGCAGTGCAGTTTCATGACATACCAATTTGACCTGAGTCATTCCTGTACTCAAGCTAGCTTAGGACATGTACATCCACATTGGCTAGTCTGAGCTCATGCTACTCAAACATTCCAAAATTGCAAGAGTCAAATCTCATTTGACTTTTTAGCTCAGTAAAGCTTTTCTTGCCAAGAGATTTAGGAATTGATTTCTTGGCGTCCTTGGGTCATGTATAGGTCCTTAATGAGTCCTTAACCGTCCTTAGGTGTCAACATGTGTCATGTCTGGACCCTGACCATGGCCATTGTGCCGAGTTGCCCGTAGAAAGCCGATCTGCCAGCTGCTTGGATGTTGTCGACTGACCCTCACGCACCAAAATGCCTAGGTGATCAGCAAGCTGAATTCTCAAAACCATTGGGACATACAAAAGAACAAACGAAGCAGAAATGAAGTATAGATATGAACGTGTGAAGATAGATATAGGCAACTTTAAATATTACCCTTAGATATTATGACATATCAAACTTTGAATTTAATGTCATTTCATGTCCACGTGAGTTTCTGTACATTCATAGTGCAAAGATGTGCAGAGTGTCATTGGTGTATACGGTTTGCATCGTCATGTTCGACGCTATCCCTTTGGCATTTGTCCATCAAAGGCATTGGATCTGACACCATCAAAGGCTGCTCTCTACAGGAATCCATGGATGGATAATTACCATAGGACTTCGAAATCTGAATTTGCTCTGGCAATCTTGGGTCAACCACGGCAACCCTGAACTGAAAAGGATCAACTTCGATCTCGGAGCCATTTCCACATATTTCCACGACAATTGGCCCATGAAGTTGATCCTCTCAAGCTGTTACTTTGCCCGTAGGTGATGCCGCTTGGATATTCACAACCTGTGTCGATGCTGGCCTCCTTTGTCGGCACCACCAACCACTTCCCAACGCTTGGGCGGCGTGATCGGCCCCTGGCGCCAGGTGTTGATATCTTCAGTGAAACTCCAATGGATCATATCTGTTAATTAAGAACAATGGATCATTAATATTCATGAATCACATTGAATCACAATATCTATTAAGACATTCATATCTAAGAAGTCTAAGAACATTAAGAAATTCAAATGATGTAAACCTATGGAGTCAAAGCCAACAAACAAGACCTGTGCAATGATGCAATACGTGTACACCTGGATACATGCGCGATATGAGCCGAGTCGACGACCTTTGCACCACAATTTCAATTGTTTGGCTTTGGGATGCTTAGAGATCCACCATGACGAAATCAATATGACATCCTACTCATCGGAGATCCAGTCGTTCATGAACCTGGTAGAAGAAGGCAGAACACCAGCTATGGCAGACTTCGGATTCATTCATATTAATTACATATGCAAATATCTGGATATATCTGGATATTATGGATCTACAATGATCTCTTCACTATTGGAAATCACTACATGGTCAGCCGCTCAGCGTTAGCCGTGCCTTGGCAGTGGCTCCCGAAGGTCGTGGTGCAGGCTGCGCCCGGTAGCCCTGGCTGAGTGAGGAACTGCCTTCGTTACTCTGCACGTCATCACCCGAGGATTCTGATGACTCTGAATGATAAAGACATTTAGACTCATGGATTCTGATGACTCTGAATCACCAGGTTAAAAAAAATGATTCAAAAAAAAGAACATGGAACCATGACAACTGCGCTGACACTCGCAAAACAGGGGCTGGGCAACGGAACCTTGACGGTCGCTGGCATTTTGGGTGCCTGGCAGAGCGAAGTGTTCAGATACCCAGCAGGTCATATGAGTGAAAAAGTGACAAGTCGATTGAAAAATGCGACACATCATCCATCATCATCCCTTCAGCCCTTCTGATTCTTGTTTCTGAAAGCAATGTCATCAAGAAAACAACAAATATGCAGGTCTGTGCCTCCGGCATACGCGCTTCCAATGGTGACCGTGCTGGCACCTACGATCTGCAAGAGCATACACGGTGTACCGCAAGAATGCCGGGGTTCTCGCGTGAAGTGTTCCTCTCAGCTCCATCAGTTTGATCTCAATGCAGGGTCTACAGTATAGAATGTCTATGATACATTCTGATACCGTTTGTACCGCTGAGTTTGACTTTGGGTCACTTTGATTTTGTGGTTGCTTTGCTTTGTTTCTGGTTGTTTGTGCGTGTGGTCGATTTATGCTGGTGCATTGTGCTCCAACAACCCTACGCCTACTATCTAACGCATGAAGGATCTAATAGACACAATGCCACTTGTAACAAAGGGGCAAGAACACTCATGCACCCACTGTTTTTGACACCGCACATTTGGATTGTTCGAGAAGAT
This sequence comes from Symbiodinium kawagutii, assembly GCA_009767595.1. Taxonomy (NCBI): domain Eukaryota; class Dinophyceae; order Suessiales; family Symbiodiniaceae; genus Symbiodinium; species Symbiodinium kawagutii. The sequence goes on along the minus strand of VSDK01020137.1, from coordinate 44,998 downwards.
GCACATACAGTCAGTACCTAGCCAGTCAAAGGCCACATGTTGCTAATGTCGATGTGCAAGGAAGCTCAAACATCGAAACAAACAAATTTGTCTTACCTTTTGATCCACAATTGATCCGAACAATTGGCAACAACCACTCCAAATTTATCCAAATTCTTCTCTGCCGCTAGTGATAGCCCCACGACGTGTTCTTCAGAATGCTCTGCGCCCGGTGGATCCACAACCTCCCACAAAACCCACCAGTGCATCTCGGACACCATCCCTCCGACGCCTTAATCAGCGACTTGTCCCGGGCTGGAGGCTCCTGAAGGGCGTCACGCTGCTGTGACAAGGCCATCGGGTTCTGCTTTCATCTGCCGTGTCCAATGAACATGACGATGCTCATGGCAATACTGTTGGTTCAATGACGAAGCTCATTGTTGGTTCTCATCTTGAGATTTCTGTTTCAATGTTTGCAAATGCTGGGTGCTTGGATTGAATGACCGTTGAGTCCATGATCCAGTATATACACTTGAATTGTCCAGCCATGGGCACAAGAAGACTGCAGAACATTGATCTATCTTCATCCAGCTAGCAGCTCCACATCAGTAAGCTCAGCTACTTCTGGCGGTGCGCGAATCGCTGTCAACAAATGCATTGGTACAAGGTCCACCTCCGACTTTTCTGGGAACAAACGTTTCCAATAGGACAGAGTCCAACTGAGTCCAACTGAGAACCGAAGAACGAAGAACTCTGCAGTCGCTTCCTGAAATGGTTTCTGCAATTCCTTCCAGCGGGCTTCGTCCGAACGGTCCCGGCGCGCCTGGCCAAAGTGGAAGACTCCGAGGGAAGGGAAGGGAATGGAATGGAAGGGAAGGAATGTAAAACAGGCGACTTGTGAATTGCAGTGGTGATTTGATGCGATTCACCTCCTACTTTATCCAATGCGAGTGGAAGAATGGTCAACCCCGGAACAAAGTACTTTTAATGCTTTGACTGAACTGAACAAAAAAGCACATTACGTTGGCCCGATTTTCACATCTCGTCATACAGTCATACATCATCGTTTTGGAAGTCACTTCGGACCACTCCAACCTCCAAACACCAATCGCACCAAAGGCATGCAAAGGCAATCTTTAGACTCGTCAGAGAAAAATCATGGAATCCATCCAGTCCCAACGCAGAGACTCTGGATCAATTGCACCTTGATTTGACCTTCCTGGGGACCCAAATATTCGAAGTCCAAATCGCAATCCTGAGGCTCTGTCAAAATGACTGGAATCTCGCTCAAGGACGCGTTCATCCAGCTTCATCCAGTTTCATCAAGATTCGCAAGAAAGGCGCTTAACTCTTAGCTGGAAATTCTTGCAATTTCAACCTGAAGGCGCTTCTTCACAGCTGCCCAGCCTCGGCAATCTTTTCAAAGTCTGGCACTCTGCGACCCAAAAGCCTGGTCAAATCGGAACCCCCATGAGGACCAACCCAGGGAGAGATCTAAGGGGATCCGAAATCGGAACCCCTTCTGAATTATCTAGCTACAATTGAAGTCAGTACTTTTAAGCATTATTCAAAAGAGAACAAAAGAGGCTCATGGAGGAACAAAGAACATCCACCCAAATGCAGACCTCTACAACTACTTTCATTCTGAACGGGAATCACCCGTCAAAGAAGCTGGTAGCAAGTCTGGTCGCCTGACTCTGGAGTCTGAATATTTTTTCACCAAGCTGTTACGTCAAAATGGTTGAACATGGTTGAACCAACCCCTGGTTCCTTGGAACGAAGGAGCCATCAGGACAAAGGATAGGGGCAGAAATCACACAGCGACTCAATACATCCAACCACTTCAATTCCTCATATTTGTGGCTCGTCAGGCTACTGCAAAACGGCTCATGTGCAGGTCTCTCCGGTCTTCCCCAAAGTTGACAATGCTTGATAGACTCAGTTGACAAACTTGAAAGTCGTAGTTGTAGGCACTCCTCCACTCTGCCCCTTCTCCAATCTGCTTGCATGTCCCCCTGGCCTGAGTTCAAAAGAATCAATGTCCTGCAAGAATCGCACATGTTTCAATGCAAGGACTTCAGTGCCGTTCAGCAAGGACCCCCATTGACAGGGGGGAAAATATCTGGCTTGAACCTGTGAGTGAAGATGGGAATGCTTGGGAATTGGACTGCAAGTGAGCAGGCTACAAAGCTTTTGTTGATTGGAGTAGGCAGCCTACCCAGTCCTCCTCATTGCCGGGAGGATTCAGCATGGATGCCTGCCAACACACAGGTGCAAGCATACCCTGATGATTGCAAGGCATTGGAGATCTAAAACTTTTCTATCTGAAAATAGTGATACTGTAATGTATGCGTGTATATATATAAATTATATGTAAATATACATATATAAATATGTTAATGCATGTATATAGATACGATATAGATCTATATAGACATATTTGCTCCGTGAATCTCCGTGACATTCACCACAAGGGCCACTACTCATCGAGTCTGTCTCTAGCTACACCAGCATCATCAATATCTCCAGTCATGGTCAAAATGGCCTCCATGATGATGATGATGATGATGATGATGATGATGATGATGATGATCATGATGATCATGATGATCATGATGATGATCATGATGATGATGATCATCATCCAAAACCAACTCATGAGTTCAATCAAGTTCAACCACCCAAAAAAAACCAGGCCCCGTGAGACCTTCAGATCTCGAAGGGCTGCATCCTTGTCCACCTCGAAGTCGTGACTCCATCGCTGGTTGTCATCAGTGAAGTGCACCGTCACCTCAACTGGTGGCGTGACCAGCAATGGAGCTGGGACGATTCAAAATACAGAAACTCGTACAGTATTTTTTCAAACATTTTCAAACTTCAGAGGTCTCAGATGGTCTCAGGATGTCTGGAGCATCCTTAAGTCATTGCTCCCAGGTTGGCTGCTTCATCTTACAAGTCTCCAGTATCTGTTCACATTTGACTGGAATTGACTGGACTCGACTTTCCTACGTTCATTTCGGGATGTGACTATCCTGTTATGGCTCAGAGCCAGACCACGACCATCTCGAGCTTGGGAGAGATGCCATCCAAGGGCGCGGGAAGAGAATGCTGCAGCTGCTGCAATTGTTTGGATCACTTGGTTTGGTGTAGTCTTCATCAGTTGCAGCTGCATGCAGCTGCAATTCATCCAATCGGCCTCTTTCAATCGTTTGGCGCCGTGATTGTTGAATTAATCCTTTTGGTGAACATAATCTTGGCTGCTTGATTTGTAAGTTATAGAATTATGTACCTCAAATCAAGCTTCTCATCTGAAGACCCTCTTCAGTAAATGGCCAGCAAGTTGGGCAAGATCTTAGTGACACACCGTGACACATCTGCCTCAAAACTACGCTTGAGCAATCTCAAAGAAGCTGCACAAAATGAACATATCATGTTTTTATTATGTCAATTGATACTCATACTTTCAACAAAATTCAAAATTAATCCTTCATACCTATATCTTGATGTATCTTGCAATGGCAACTTCTCTTTCCATCACCTTCAGCAGCAAAGCACTTTTCATTCCGCACTGGCCCTGGCTTCACTCCACACAGCCTCAGCACAACCGGCCTTGCTGGGAGACGTAGCCTGTGAGTCACTCCCCTTTCCCATCCTTTCCCTTCCTTTCCCTTCACGACTTTCAGAATATAAGACCATAGAAATCCTTCATATGTGAGTCACTGCTAGTCTGATGCACTCTCTGTTCGCCGTTGAGTCTGCAGCACTTGGAGGGTCAGTACTTTGACTAGACCTGGCAGCTAAGCTTTTCATGCTGGATGCAATGTAAAGTTGCAGGAACATGCAATAACGGTGTGGCATTGAACAACACAGGACTGACAAAGTTGCTCAGCTGGGCTCAAACCCTGAACATTCTAGTTGAAACCGTTGAAATGTTCTGCGAGCAGTAGGCGCTTGAACGGGCCAATCCTGCATCGCAAGAATCCTTGCTAGTTGTTTGATGTTTTTTGTTAGTTTGATACTTTCAATCTCATCTTCCTTAGCCAGCCAAGAATAGTGGAGTCATGAACGGTCCATGTTGGGATGTTTGCCTCAAATTTCCGACTCCCACATATTCCACATATCCATCCCACATCATCAACTCAATCCAACTCAATTCAACTCATCAACTTCCCCTTGGAGATATCTTGGAGCAACTTAAAGATCAGGGTTTCCAGGCGCTACGCAGTGCTTCTCCAAGGGGTCAGCAGCGCCTTCTCTCGGTGCGTTTCTGCCGCTCGAAGCGCTTCAAGCGCCGGCGAGCTTTCGACAGAACCTGAGAGCCTCACGGGGGGACACTGCACGGCACGGGAGTCACTGGGAGTCACTGGGAGGAGCTTCCAATGTTGAGTGAAGTCAGTGAAGTGGAGATTTTTCATGTCTGGTCTGAGGTTCATTGATAATTATGATGTATCAATTATATTATGATTATGATATTCATCAATGAAGCAATATTGATCATATTCATCCATATGGACTGTTGATACGTCAAACTGACAATAACTGTTGCTGACAATAAGTAATGATTAGTATTGGTTACTGGAGCATCTTTTTGATTGATCAGGGGGTAACAACAGTGGATAGCAGCCAACAAGAATGACACGCTGGTTTCATATGGCATACCATCCCTTTAGCAAAGATTACAGGACCTCTATCGATCAGCAATGCTGAAAGGCTAAGAGTATAGATTGGATCGGCAGCCTACGGCATCCTTCGTTCCTATGATTTCCTCTGTGAGCTTTAGTTTTTTTTAGCTCGCGGGCAGTGCTCTCTGACAGCTTACAGAAAGAAAAGAGTTAGTGTGTTTTGCTCAGAGGGCTCTGTCTCTTCACCCTTCGAGCGACCTAAGCGCGCTCTGGTGGCTTTCTCGCTGGGTGCTGGCACCTGGGCGGCTCAGGGTGTCTCTGCCCAAGATCTGCCGAAAAAGAATTTTGCCAAGTTTCGAATGCTCTTCATATTTCTTCATCGCAACTCATCAGTAGCTTCTGGAACAGAAACGCCGGAGATTCATGGATATTCCCTAGATTTACATTGTATAAATGGATGGGACAACTTATGACCAATATGTCACTGGTGCAGCCCGCCTCGCCATGGCCGGAGTACCAACATCCAGCAACAGGCACAAAGCCTGGTGAGCGACAAACAGGGGAAAACTCTGGATGCTCTGCTGACTTCGTATTCGCAGGGTTACATCTGTGCAAGTGACTGTTCTTTTTAAGTTTGGCAGAACAACTCGTACATTCCTGGCAAACGAGCGGCCAAGGCCGCTACCAGCGCAGAAAAAGAAGGAAAAACATAGACAGAAAAGGCATGTCTGACCAAACCAAAAGCCACGGAGAACAGCGACATCAACAAAGCAACATGATTTCAAATGAACAGCATTCATCCAATGGATTCCAGTGGTATAGGCACAACGTAAGGGGAACTCCTGCTTCTTCAGGGGCGTCATGGGCTCCGGTGTTCCCTTCGAACCTTCCCCAAAGCTCAAGGGCAGGGAAGCACCATCTGGATCTTCAGCAAGGTGAACCTCCACGTGCAAATGCCTCAAGGCTGCCATCCTATTGACCGATTCCATCAGGGACATGGTCGGACATGGTGACATAGCTAGATCAATCATCACAGCAGCTACAAGAACTCTGAAAGTCTTGGTGTTTTATAGCAAGTCCAGCTAAATTGTAGAACACATTCCTTCAGGAGCTTGCAAGCCCATGGTTGGCACAACGGTGTCATTTTAATGACATAGCTGCAGACCAACCAACGACAGCTGTTTCTGTTTTCGGAGCTTTCGTTCAACCAATGTGCGACCCTTCAGCATAGCCGGTAGCTTGTGCAGAGGGGGGCTGGACTCGCTCTATTGATGTGACCTTGTTTTGGTTGTCATTTCCACAGCATCCCAAGTCCATCCTATATAAAAACTCCTGATCAAGGATCCTTATTCATCCTTGCCTTGCTCAACTGCTGTCGAGTTGCGGTTCAGGAGCGAATCCAATATCACCAGATTCGCAAAGCATTTGGCCGCGTCGAACAGTGTCACCCACCTTTGAAACTAGCAATGTCAGCTAGACAAACAAAACCCCTGTGAGTGCTACGCATGGCTGTTGGAAGATTTGTCTACAGAACAAACACCTTGCGCTTGAACTTTGCAGGGTACAAGTGAAGGCTGCAGGTTCCGAAAAATGCATCCAACGAGTTTCAAGAAACGGAGTCCTTCCCCCATGTCAACACATGAATTAAACTGCAAAAATATGGAATACATTAATCAAACATAGGAGCAGCAGGCAGGGCCTTGACCCTGGCACTTCCAGGCATGGTGTGCAGATACTCCACCACAACACCAGAGAACTGGAGGACCTTGGAAAACACTTGGGTTGGCTTTCCTCAACCCATCCATGATTTGGTGGATGTCCTGTAATCGTACATGTATATATGTAGATAGGTAAGTGCATGTATATGTATGGGTAAACGTATACAGATATGTACGTATAATATTGTATCATATCCCGATATTGTCAACCTTTGCATGAATTTGTATACTGTATGCGTTGGTAGATTCAATACCCCAACAATCTCCCCAAGGCGGGTACTCTAAAAGGACCCGAAAGAATCTCACAAACGCCAGGATTGATTGATTTTCATTGAGACATGTTGTACACACACACAAAACTACCGACCCCAGTGACCCCCGTGTGTTGATATTGCTCAAAAAAGAGCAGCATCAAACAGAATCAACATGAGTGGGAAGATATCCCAAAGAACCAATTCTTGGAGTTGGTTGCCAATACTTCCAGCCAAGTTGCGGAGATGGAATTCCACTTCGCTAGGTTTGCAGCATGAATCCCTCCACACCTTACTTCGGATCAGCCATGGAGAACAACGGGCTTGAGTGGTATATGTCTACCATTGTCTTAACAAAGAAGCCACCATGAAACCCTTCCTGGACCCTTCCCGATGTCAGTTGGACAGGGGTCGGAAGCTGGTGATATTTGTGATGCTCATGGGGATGCTGAAGACTCAGCCCATGCCTATGAAGAGATGTACATTCAGTACATGGACTTCACATCCCGCAGATCCGCATGAGGCTCTGATGAAAACGATTTGGCAACCGGAGAAAATCGTGGCAACCAACTCACCAACAGCTATGCGAGGCACTTATGGGACTCAGCGATCTCCTTGACAACACCATCTCCCATGCTCAGCACAGGTGTGTGGTTTGGGCAGCGCAAATCGATGGCGTGGTAGCTTTCCTTGGCTGTCGCGGCATGCGCATTGGCTGTTGCGGCATGGACTTTGACATCTCTTCACTCTCAAAAGGCCGAGCACCGGTTTGCAACTCTGGTTGTAACTACGTCTAAAATCCTAACAAGGCATTGGCGCCCATGTTTTTTTGCTTAGATTGATGCATTCTACATCAACATATCAAGCATGGAACTCTGGAACACAGCCAATCACTTTTTCAAAAGAAAGCTGAAAAGTCAGCTGCCAACTAATATATCCAGTTCCCAGTTCCCAAGTTGAAGATGCTAGAAAATACTGCTTCCTTTCCCTAGGAGCTGCCAAGGCTCAGGAAAGAAGTGTGTCAAATGGCCACCCACACCTTGAGTACAAAGGTAGGGCCCGGCTTCCTCTGGTAGAGGAAACCCGAAGCCATTTTGCTCCTGGTTGGGCAACATTTGACATTCAGCAGAAACCATTTGGACGATAGCTGCAGTGGACACCATCTGACAATCCGCAAGTGGCACTCGGACTTGTCCATCAAATGGTGCTCTTCAAAACTGCATTGGTGTTTGGTACAACCCTCTGCAACAAAAGCGGGGTTGTCCGTAAACGGCTTACCTCATCGGAAATCTCGACGAATTTGATGATGTTTGGTTGGTGGCCACCCATGGAATTTATGAACCCCTATGATTTTGGTGGCAACAGCCGGGTTACCTGGGTTACCTCATTGATTGGTGGCCCATCATGAACAGCCCCGTGATGGCCTTAGAAGACCTGCAAGGTCCACAAGGGTCCTGTATTGCAGGTAGGGCCCGTGGCAGAGAAGGTGCCTGACCGGGAAAGGAAGCCAGGCTGAAACAAACTGCGGCTGGTCAGTGATAGCAGTGGTATGGAAATGTTTGATGGGAAAACCCACAGGAAACCCCGTCTCAGGAAACTCTTATTGCTGGTTAAAACAAGGGTTTCCTCTAGATTTTCCCATCAACCATCCCAGTGAACTGTTGTTCATTACAAAGAAATCCAAAAAATAGCGATGTTTTGCACAGCTGTAGTTTGGATAACATTGGTAACAACAATGATAATGTTCAATCAAGGAATTGTTGGGAAAGCACTAACTACAGTATGTGCTTTTTGTTGGATAACCACAATAATCAATCCTTGGATATTACCGACAGCGGTTGTGAACCCATGTTCCCGTGCATGTGTGTGGCCCAGACCTTGGCTTGTTCAATCCTGACTGAATAACTCATGTTCACAAAGCTGGATATGGAAAAGATCGCGTTCAAATCAGCATGCTCTGGCACTTCTAGTCTTCATAGCATCTGATAGCTACACAATTCCACAACCATGATGGTCTTGATCCACCTTTGACCCTTGCTGGAATACAATTCCCGACGAGGTGCTGAGGGAACTGATGTCCTGTTGCCAGTGGCTCACATCTTCACGGTCGCGAGATTTGGTCACCGTTTGTCTAGTAAGAGAACGGGTCCCCGAAGAAGATGGCTTATTCAATCGGGCTGTCCTTGAGACTGGTTCAATGTACGTCTGATGGGATGTAGGATATGGACATGGTGGATCCATGTCTCCGCATCTTTCTTCGGAAGAATTTGAATACTGTACATTGTGAGGCCCAGAAAAGTCACATTCCCAGCACCTGTTCATCTAATCTTAAATATATATATATATATGCATACATAGTGGTTTCTCAAGGTTGGGAACCCCCAAGGTATGAATGACTAAACAACTGGGTGATAACTCGGGGACCCCCATGACTTGAAGTCAACCACCAAGAATGTTCGGCGGCTGCCGGTCTGAGTTGCCGGGCAGCTTGCAGCCGTTCCATCTCCAAGGCAAAGAAACCTCTGGGAGGTACCTGCTGAGGCACCCAACTTTTCAGGGAGCCAACCACTGCACCCATTGCTGAAACCAATGACCGCAGATTAAGCCAGGAAGCGATCATTCCACATCATCAATGGGTACACACCCAAAGCTTCACCATCAACAGGGAAGCTATCCAATGCTGCAACATTCATTGAGCATCATCAATCGACAGCATTCACCATGGTCATGGTTCAGTAGCCATGGTTCAATCATTCATGAGCAAATCAGTTAACACAGTTAGTCATTAATCATGATCAACCCATTAACCATTATCAACACCATGGTCATGGTCAATCATTGTCCATTGTCATCCATGGTCATAGTCCATTAGTTCCTTGAATCAATCATGAACCACACTTAGTCAACAAACATGACCAACACCGCTAATCAGTTGGCAGGATAAACACCACTAACCATGACACCATTAACCATGGCGGTTAATCATCAATCAATCAATCAATCAATCAATCAATCAATCAATCAATCAATCAATCAATTATATAATCACCATCAATAACCATGAACCACCATGAACCATTAATTAATCGCCTTTCATCATTAACTTATCACCATTGACCATACATTAATCACCATTGATTATGGTCAATCACCATTTCATATCCATTAATGACCATCAATATCCATTCACCATCACTTAATCACCACGAATCACCATGGCCAATTCGTGACCATTAATTAACTACCATTAACCATCACCACTAATCACCTTGAAAACCATTTACTTATCACCATTAACCATTCATTAATCACCATGAATCACCAGTAATCTCCATTAATCATAGTTAACCACCATGAATGGTCATTAATCACCATTAAAAGTCATAGTGACCATGACTTTCACCACCGGCTTTCACCACCATTCATCACCACTACACATGGCCAGTTCATCACTGCTCGCCTCGATGGTGCCCAGGCGGAGTGCGGTCATGGGGTCCGCGACCACCACGAAGGTTCTGGGGCGCCACGGCGGGGCCGGTAGCCAGGTACCAGCCAGGTACCAGCGCCAAGTACCAGCGCCAAGTAGCCAGGGAATAGCCTTCTACTAGCCTTCTACTAGCCAAGTAATAGCCAAGTAGCCCAGGAAACCTCGTGGTTGATGAGAACATCTCGTGATAACTGATCATGCATTCTATGAAGTGAGATGTTATGGCAATACGAACGGCGATATTGGCAAGACATCGTTAATGACGAATGGTTCATCACCAGGTCAATAATGGTCAACTGTAGTCACTGATTGGAAGGATGTCAATAGTGGATATTGTACACTATATAATCTATATTGGCTACGGTGCAAAAACATGCTTGATGGTTATCTATTGGTCGATCAATGGTTATCGGGCAATATCTAAACATGAAATGAATAGCTATTAGCTATATACAATAGTAATATCAGCCAATTGTCAACCACCACTGACTATTCAGCAACCATTCATAGTGAACCATTACTAGTCAACAAGTGAGAATAGTGACAATCATGATGATATCACTATTTGATGGACGACTATTATGAATTGTGAACAATGGAAAATCTTTGCTGAACGATCGTTCATTTGATGGTTGATAGTGCATTGGCGAACGAAAATCATATTTTGATCTAACTGGAAACAATAGCAAATCATCAATGCTGGTTGAAATAGTCAAGGATTCAACCCTATTACTCAGTTGGATGATTAATATATTGATATAATAATGGTGATGCTCAATAGGGTCTTTATAATGACCCATCTCGTGTCTTTGGTTCATGACCGTGCTTCTCATTGACAATCCAATTAAAGCGTACTTCAGGATCAATGTGAAGAGTATTCCTGCGATGCTCATTTCAGCTCCTGACTGGTTGGTAACCATGGTTGTCACTTCTATAACATATGACCCGTCAATGGGAGTTCATATATAGAGAACCCATTCAACATATATGAACTGAGGATTTACCGATAACTGACTGGTGACCATAATGATGGTGAATAGTCGCGAAATGGTATATCCCAGTTAGGACCCACGTGGTACTTCGCAGTTTCAATCTAGTTGATTGTCCATGTGGCGAGAAGGAAACACATGGAATGATGTACCTGCTCAGTAGCCGCGATGGTTCTGTAGCCATGGGTGACCGATGGTCGTCGAAGCATCCAATGACTTCGAAGGGGACCACTGAAGGTACAACATTCACGAGCGATAGTGAGCACTCTGAGCAAATCATTGCAGAACAGGTTTTTTTACATACCTAAAAAATAAATGCATAGAACAAAGTATTACTTGTTGAATATCTAGAACTATTCAATATCTTGACTGAGACTCCCGGCAATTGACTCAACCATCATCCATCACAACTGGACCCAAATGGTCTGCAACAACTTCGGGTCGGCGGACAAGCTGAGAATCCCTGCATCGCCATCTGTTTCAGGCCAGTGTCTGAGCGTGCAATGCCTCCGTGCCAATGGTCTTGACTTGGGATCCGGACAATACCCAGTTGCCACGGAAAAACTCCAACATTTTCATAAACCCACCATTTTTGGGGTATCCATTCATGGACATACCTCACATTTTTCTACAATGTGATCTGGTTACTACTCTGCAATAGATAGTAGCGGAAGATCTAAATTATCCATGCGATGATGAAAACAATCTCACTGCTCATGACTTGGAGCAAATGATTTTCAAGCCATAGGTTTTAGACTACACCATGACAAAAGTTTTTCTTCTTGCGGCTTTGGGCAGAACCCTTTCCCCTTAGACTCCTGCATAAGTGTCTGTTGCTGGGGTGTTGTGCAGATCACAGATCAATGGTTTTGCTTTACAAGAGTTTTATTTTAATGGAACCGGAAATTCGATCCATGGCGCAGGCCAATCAAAATGAGGGTCTTTAATTGATCCGCCAGACTATTTACCATGTGTTTTGTTCACCAGAGTCACCTGCCAAGAGGGAAAAAACTTTTGTCATCCTGATGTAATGTGTTTTAATGGTTTGCAAGGTCTTGCAAGAATGTGCGATCAATGACATGCGCGGCTTGATTCCTTCTGCCAGCTATAGCCATTAGTAATTGCTTCAATAGCTGTTCGGTACTGCAACATTGAGGAAAATCCTTCCATATGGACCGCAAAAAAACAGAACCACAGAAGCTTCCTCATGCAGGGGCTTGCACCCGGCACTGCCAACAATGATCTCCTATGATCTCCTTCATTTGCAAGCGAGCCCAAAAAATGATGAGGCAGTCGAGATGTCAGTTTCGTGATTGCGTGATGGCCACATGGCGCCATCGACATCCTTGATTGCGAGCTGCTGCGCGTCTGCCTGCTTCAAAGCATTGACCATGCCGATCCAGTACATGCGTCTCTACAAAGGTCAAGTACCTCTGAAAGGCAGTGGCTAAGGCAGCAAGCTTTTAGAAGGGATGCTTTAGTAACAGCGAGAGCAGTATTCCATAAATTGCATCCATTTCTCACCCCTTGGCTGCACAACCATTTTCAATTTCTGGAAAATCTCCGGCGACTTCTGGTCAATGAAATCAGTACACATGCTGGCAACAGGTAAAAGTGCATGGGCCTGAACCGTCTTCTTGAAGAAAGGATCTTGAAGGTGTCTCATATTCCTCAATTTCGGACCACTTTATCACAAAAATTGATCGCACTGGCAGTCAAATCCTCCCGCTTCGGATTGCGGTAGCGCACGTGAAAGACGGATAAGGCTTGGCATTGACAACGGAGAAGATCTGCCGTAGCCAACACGGACGTTAAGTCTGATGGCAGTTTCAATCAGTATTACATGCAGCTCGGTTGCGTTCTGGTTCCTTTGCTCAGCTGTGAAACATGTTTCTCTCTCTCACACACACACTCAAACACACACACACATACACACACACACACATACACACACACACACACCAGGACTTGTTTCAGCCATCCTTTCAGTCTTCAAGTCTGCCCTGCCAACTACCACATCTCTTGACTGCAAATGGCCTTGGTGGTGGGATCCCAATGAAACTCCTCATCGGCTTCCTGATGACATCGGGTGGTGGATGACGGTATGAAAGTCTACCGTCTACCCCTATTGAGTTGGCAAATTGGAACCAAAAATAGCCAAAGGTTGAGGCAAACGAGGGGCTCCACTCGGAATTTTGGATTCAGGGGCGCATTGGAATGTGATTTCGGTGTAAGCCCTGTCGGGATCTGTGGGGTGTATGTGTCAACACGCGGTTCGTGAGGGTTCAACGTCGCATGTCTCCTTCTTTGTGAAAGCTCAATAAACATGTAATGTATAGCCGATAAGACTTGTGATCTATGCATGGTACGGAATCCATAGGCCCACTCCTTTCTAGATAAAGCATGATGAAAAACATATCATTTGACATGAGCTCACATTTTGGCTGTGTAGATGTGCTCGTTTCAGAGCTTGCTAACCCGCACTCATGGTCAGCTAATGATTGTATGAACTGGTCCATTTCCACCTGAATGATCGAACAAAAAAGATAAGTCAGCACATGATAAACTGAGTCAACTGCAAGGAATGTCCAGTGAACGCTGTTTGCAACCCCGACTGCCCCGATCCTTGGGGCCCTCCACTGGGAGGATGCCATAGATTGATGGATGCGATCTATGAACCTAAGCAACGGCAGTGGCAACTCTTGGGATCCCTTGGATGGGCACTGAAGGGAACCGATATCAAGGGAGTGCGACCAGGCAGCCACCACGATTCCGGGGCAAGCGCTTGGCAAATAGTTCCCTAAAGGAGCCATGGCAAGTCATTTGCAGCAACTTTTCGACGGAAACACAGTGTTTTGGAAATTCCAAACAAATAAATTTTAAATATTTTTAAATGAAGTACTTGAATAGAAGGATTGCAAGAACAAACACAAAGCTGTAGTGCAACAACTACTGGTAATCATCAAATATGCGAGCTTCTACTGGATGACCGGATGCTTACCGTGCATTAGGCTAATGGCGGTCAATTTGCTGGGTGGGCAAGCTATGGCAAGCATGTCCAATGTGGAAGGTTTTGGAGTCAACTTGCTTTGATGTCCACGGATGTCGTATTGACGTCTTAGTGTCCAATGTTTGCGTGCGAGCTTTGGAAACCATGGAACAAACACGACTTGCAACTGGCCACGCCGTGCGGGGGCCATGCCATTACATGTTGCCAACTTATCGTGCGGTGTCGTACACACAATTCTTCGCGGCCACACATCAAACATCTGAAATCAAAACCACATGCCTTCAATCGCTTCAACGATGAATCTGATGATGAGTAGTAATGGTATACCGATAGATTTGGGCTTCCCTTCCAGGGACCCATGCAATCCCATACATTCGCAACGCATCTCATCTCTGCTTCAATGTCTCACGGCTCAGGCACAAGCAAAGTGTTGTTTGACATAGAGTGCTTCACATGGCTTGACTGGATGCGGTCTCCGAAGCATTTATCGCAAGCAGATGCAAGCAGCGTGTGTGGCCAAGTGCTTCCACCATTCCCTCTGATGTCAACTGATTTTTGCAGCGCAACTGGTGCTTCTAAGAGCTAGGCGACAAAATTCAAAACGGTGGCTCACGATTTCTTTATCGATTGCCGTTAGAAACTCGGGAGGACACTTCGGCCCCGACTTGGCAAAGGACTCTGGCTTGCTGCATACGAAGATGGCTGAATACTTTGACTGACATTCTTGAACAACAAGCTCTACCGTTAAATGATCTTCCTTCAATACCTTTTTCAGAAGAAAACCGCTTCATTCAAATCAACATCACATCTGATCAAACAGTATCACTGCACTGCCGGGGGCTTGCATGGTTCATACGGTAGAAGACCTATCCATTCGCGTGACTTTGTAGCACTCAGGACTCTTCCTCACATGGCATTGGGCACTTCTTTGGAGTTGCCTTGTGCACTGCCACCTGAAACAGCTAACAAGGGCAAGTTTCAGAGCGAGCTGAGAGGGCGTTGCAATGGCTTGCAGCCAGCCCTTAGTACCTCTTACAAGTACTGGAGTGTGGAAAGATGTGGAAAGACTGTCCAGCCACCTATTTGAGGACCTCTCTGGACATCAGGTGGTTTTCAGCACTCGCCATTGGATACAACCAGACCAGCCATTAAAGCACACCACCCACAGTCAAATACATCTTCCCATTCAATCCTTCGTGGCGACCAGGCACGAATCCGTTCATGGTGTAATGACACGAACGGTTTCACGAAGGATTCCCCACCCTACAGAAGTCTGCTAGCGCCTGAAATTCGTAGAAAGTGGACTTCGAGGTGAGGCCTTTGTACCTGAGTCTGGACTCAGCTGATGAGTTGATGGTGGACCTTCTTGGACCTTGGGATACCTTGGGTAGAGAGGTAGGCCACAGTAGGCCCTTGTAGGCCCTCTCTCGTTGACCTTTCGGAGTTAAAACGAGTGGCCGCACGGAGCAATACACGCGACTGTCTTCTAGACGTTTGAGCTTCCAAACATCGGAACATCTACAGAAGCCTCTCTTTCAAGCTGACTATTTTTCGTATGTGGCATCATTTCCCGTGGAAAAAACTTCTTCAAGGAGAATCGAGTTCAGTATCAGCAAGTGGCCCTACCCTGGGGTTTCGCACCACGTGGGGTGCAGTTTGATGCCATGCTTCTTAGCCTCAGAGCTACACAGGTTGAAACTTCACAAGATCGCGCACGAATCCACACTGGGCTCCAGACCCAATTCACAGCGGAATAGCATGACTCTCCCTCCACCGCAGTGTGGCAGCCCGTGTTCGCCGTGCATGGCAACGGACAGTCTTTGGGGTCGATGTGGTGGATACGAGCCTGAAACATCTGAAACATCTGAAACGGACATCATACCTGGTGAAACAGTAAAAATCTGGCACGGTGTGCAAACAAATTCTTGGTGGAAAGTGTAGAGGACCCTGACAAAGAGAATGTTGCAGTAGACAAACTCAGTGCACGGCAAGCCTGAAACTCTGAGAAAAGTGACTCGGCCGTCAATCCAGGATACCTCGCAAGGACGCCCCCCAACTTGAGAGTTGGGGCCCTTGATGAGCTCAGTGGCCCATTTCATGTCATTCATCACATACCCAGTGCTCTCCAAGAAAAGGATAGACAAGGACCAAGGGGTTTAGGCTGCCCAGCAAGGCAAAATGAGGGACCGCGTGTCTCAGCTTTACCCCAAATCTTCAGAACCAACCAGTTGAATCCCGGCTGAGCGCACCAGGTCGGATGCAGCTTCAAGCCGTGCTCTTTGGCCCAAACCACCGCATTGTAGCAGTGAGTGCCGAATTCAGCGTCCTTGTGAAGCGAAATGGACGGAACACATACACTTTCTCAGAATAAAACACGATCTCAAACACTTTGGCACAAGTACATCTTATATGCATATCATGGATGCTGATGGATGCTGATGGATGCTGATGGATGCTGATGGATGCTGCATCTGTTGTTTCATCTGTCAGACTTCATCTTTCGGACGCACCTTGCATCCTTTCGGTGTGGTCGTGCTGGGTGCCTCAGTCGTTTCCTCCTCGGTGGTGGTTTCCTCCTCGGTGGTGGTTTCCTCCTCGGTGGTGGTGGTCTCCTCCTCGGTGGTGGTGGTCTCTTCTTCGGTGGTGGTCACTTCCTCGGTGGTGGTGGTCTCTTCCTCAGTGGTGGGGGTATCAAACCAAAAAGAAAAGGTCGTTGTTGTCGTGGTGGTAGTCGTGGTCGTTGTTGTCGTCGTCGTGGTCGTTGTTGTGGTAGTTGTGGTGGTTGTTGTGGTAGATGGAGGTTCTGTAGTGAAGTCTTCAAGAGCCCCTCCATAGAACTTTTCGAAGTTGAAGTCACATGGCGGGGCTTCCATCTCCTCATCCGTTGGCTGGTCTGGATATTTCTCCTCAAACTTCGCCCTGACCTTGTTCATGCGGTCGATGTTGTAGATTGTCAAGTTCATCTTGTTCCTTTGCAGTCGGTGGGAAATTGTTGAAACTCAGTTGACATGTCATGCTTTGAGCATGTGGTAACCACAGCTTTGAACTGTCGCGCTAATTGACTGCAACAACTTGCTGTGAGCCATGCTAGTAAATTGCTATTTGGCGACTGCAAGGACCGCTTGAACAAAGGCTGATGTCATGGTCTCGCGCAGCTAGCAGTTTCTGGAAGTTCCTGAGGAATGCAACGGCCACTGATGGCCACTCTTCGTATCCATAAGATTCCGTGAGCCCATCTTATATGCGGTGGCTGTATATAATCAACTTTGACCGCAACCGACCCCCCAATTCCACCACCAGATCGTCATATTCTCGGGAAAAATCTCCTCCAGTCCTCAACGCCCAGACAGGGTCGCCACCCAGCCAAGCTTCCAGAAGTCCATGCCAACACCCTCATCCGTGGTCTTGTTGTACTCCTGACCTCCTGTGTATATGGATCTGGTCACTGAGCTTCCAAGCCTGTGAATAATCGAAGGGATAGAGATGGTTGTACCGCATTTCACTACAGTACCAGACTCTGACAAAGCTCGGTGCTCGTTCTTTTCTGATCTACTTTTCTCTGATCTACATGCACAAAAGGCGCGTGGATGCAGAAGGAACATTGCGGAAAGCAAGCCTGCAGTTGCAAAACGCAATAGCAGCGGCTCACAAAAGCAAACGCAGACTTCTGCCAAAACCCGCCTTTGGGCGCCCACGCGGAAAATTAAGGATGTCGAAAGGAGTTCTAAAAAGGAAACGGTAGCGACCAAGACGGAGAGAAATGTCATGAGGGAGCAACATTGCGAAAAACATTTCAACCAAAGCTTCACGTGCTGTCGCACACCTACCAACGTGTACACAACGTGATGACTAGAGTACTAGAGTCTTGAAGATCGCTTCGCGCAGCAGTGACGTTTTGAACGACGTCTAAAGATCACTGTAGCAATCGCATTGCAGAAAGATGCAGAAAGCATGTCTGCGACAGCTGCATGTGCTCCAAGCGCC
Source organism: Symbiodinium kawagutii (assembly GCA_009767595.1). Lineage (NCBI taxonomy): Eukaryota > Dinophyceae > Suessiales > Symbiodiniaceae > Symbiodinium > Symbiodinium kawagutii. Next base: position 26,958 of record VSDK01020137.1, on the reverse strand, counting down.
CCTGCTACACAAAATGATACTTCGTCTCAAGATCACTTGGTATTGCATTTACGCTGCACGCAACGTGTCCACTCTAGCTGCATGTGCTCTAAGCGCTACGCTCAAATTGACGATCACACATGCACGCGAGCCAACAAGAGAACACCTTGAAACCATGACGAGAATTCAGACGATATAGCGAGCACGCAAAGCTACCAAACACCCAATGGAGAAGCATGGAGAAGCACCTTTCTGCGAGAATTCACAATGCTCTGTGAGTTTCTCATCTCCTACATAAATTTGCACCTCGCTACAGTTTCAGTGATCCAACACGGACAGTACGATCTCCGCACAGGGCCACGCAGTTTCTTCTCTGACTCACCTCCTCTGTGGCAGTTACACTGCGGAAAGCATTTCGGTTTCACTTTACTTGGCCTGACTCGAACTTGCCTTGATTTGACTTGAACTTGACTTGAACTTGACTTAACTTGAACTTGACCTGTGAGCGATGTGAGGTGAGTTATGTTTCGGATCCGCAACTCGGAGTTTCTTCACCAAACTTCCTTTGATACTGTGCGAGTAGTATGGTTATGATTTATAACTTATAACGTAATACATTTTACAGCCAACTATCAGATAAACATACTAACATTATATTGAGTATATTATAACATCTATATAGCCACAACATAGATGCTGTCAATTGCAGTCCTGAACCATTGGTGGAAAGCTGGACCAGCCGCCCCGAGAACCATCCCAGTTGAGGTCATTTTTCAGAGGTGTCCCCCAGCAGTTTGGGGGGGAGATGTAACGCACGATGAATCCATAGGGAATCCACCTACTATACAAAAAAACCTCAAAAGACAAAGTGTTTCAAGCATTTCAAAGCAATATACTGAAGATGAATCGGAACAAGTGAAGTGACTCATGAATCAATGGAATTCAATGGATAACATCACCAGAACTCGGGCAGTTTCGGAGCTCCTGTGTGAACCAAATGGTGGTAGTCGATCCCCTCGACCTCATCCAGGGTCACCGAGCCCATGATCTCCATGCTGTAGGTGCAGTTGCCTGGCCGTGCCCTCGACAATTTTTGAAGCAAAGCAAACTTTCAAAATGAATTTACAAACTATAATTCATGGCGTTGCTAGTTGTTGTAAATGAATCATAGTCGATCCCTTGATCTAAAATGATTGTCAACCTGCAGCCTCATGCCTGCGGTGATTTACTGACGTGACCGCACATCCATATCCCTTGACGCATGCAGCTGCCAGTGCATGGAAATGGGCAAAAGGTAGTGAAGGGCCTTTGTTTGAACAGCTCCACCTATGCATGAGCATCCATGAGCAATGCGCACGCCGACGCCAATACATGCCAATACTACTCCCATAGGAAGAAAGTTTTCGAACAACTGGCTCATGAGCTTTGTATGTTGCATGTTGATCTTAACTTGTGAGTTTCTTGTGATGGCCACGTCCACCCCGCACTAAATTACAATACTATATATTTAGTACGGGGTGAATGGGGCCACACTGGCACAGCGACTAATTCAGTGTAGGATTCTAAGGGGGAAGGGTTGTGCACAGCACAGCGTTCAGAACTTTTGTCCGGTCGATGCGTCCGAGAGCAGGTGCAGCCTTGCTACCCAGATGACATCGACCGGGTGAGTCTAGGACCGGACCTAGAAGCAGACACACTGTGTTGGAACCAGATTTGCTCTTTAAATGAAAGAAAATCCTCTGCGTCCCACAGCAGGCGCAGCCTTGCTACCCAGATGACATCGACCGGGTGAGTCCAGGACCGGACCTAGAAGCAGACACACTGTGTTGGAACCAGATTTGCTCTTTAAATGAAAGAAAATCCTCTGCGTCCGAGAGCAGGTGCAGCCTTGCTACCCAGATGACATCGACCGGGTGAGTCTAGGACCGGATCTAGAAGCAGACACACTGTGTTGGAACCAGATTTTCTCTTTAAATGAAAGAAAATCCTTTGCGTCCCACAGCAGGTGCAGCCTTGCTACCCAGATGACATCGACCGGGTGAGTCCAGGACCGGACCTAGAAGCAGACACACTGTGTTGGAACCAGATTTTCTCTTTAAATGAAAGAAAATCCTCTGCGTCCGAGAGCAGGTGCAGCCTTGCTACCCAGATGACATCGACCGGGTGAGTCTAGGACCGGATCTAGAAGCAGACACACTGTGTTGGAACCAGATTTTCTCTTTAAATGAAAGAAAATCCTTTGCGTCCCACAGCAGGTGCAGCCTTGCTACCCAGATGACATCGACCGGGTGAGTCCAGGACCGGATCTAGAAGCAGACACACTGTGTTGGAACCAGATTTTCTCTTTAAATAAAAGAAAATCCTCTCCCATAGGAAGACAGTTTTCGAACAACTGGCTCATGAGCTTTGTATGTTGCATGTTGATCTTAACTTGTGAGTTTCTTGTGATGGCCCCGTCCACCCCGTACTAAATTACAATACTATATATTTAGTACGGGGTGACCGGGGCCACACTGGCACAGCGACTATTTCAGTGTAGGATTCTAAGGGGGAAGGGTTGTGCACAGCACAGCGTTCAGAACTTTTGTCCGGTCGATGTATGTGTGAAACCATGTTTACCTCAAGTGGTCTCAACATGTCTTACTGGTCATGTCACAAACCCGTGGAGTTCTTCTCAACACTCTGTGAAGAGTTTCATTGCCATACGGTGAACCGTACAGAGTTGGTGTTATAGTGGTATGTCGTGGTATCATGTGGTACATCTATTCAACGTAGTTTTACATGGTTGTGCCATGTCTTCACGTGGATTGGCATAGGATGGCAGAACATTTGCTTTTCCCTCTTTCTGCCCTCCGATAACCAAGGACAGCAATGGAAAACCGACCACTTCCAAATGATTCCAGCCTGGTAATTTTGTGACGCTAAGGTAACTGGTGTATCCAATCGTTACAAACTTTGCCAAACATTACCAACTTGAGGCCATCTCGGCGTGAACACAAACAGAATGGGTATGGTCATCCATCATCATCCATCATAATCGATCATCCTCCATCATCCTCCATCAACACTCGGCAGTCACTGTCATACTCTTAGTGGATGAACATCGGAAATATCATGGGCTTGCCGTCCACACCTTGGCCGGTGGGAGTTCCCTCGCATCGGCCACCAGGTTGTCCAATCATGCATGCCTCATCTTTGTCCTGAACAGCACAATGACCCAAGCATACCCAAGCCGTGTCAATAAAACTACGCACTGTAAAGCTTTCAAATGCTGAACATTCAGTATCTCATTTCCCTTCTTTCCCTGCTGGAGGATGTCTTAGAATGGGGAGGATGCAGGATGATCAAACTATCTAACTATTGACAACAATGGCAACATGGCTGGAACATTTTAACTTACAAACTACAACGCCGCTCCTATCCAGTCACCCCTGATGTCAACTTTGATTTTATCGATTTTCATGCAGTACTCCTTTCTTGCATTCTCCGTTTCCATGACTGCAACTCTAAAATTTCGTTGAGCTGCTATTGGGGATGCACGTCTCAAGTCGTCCGGCTTGCACGTAAACAACCCAAAAGACAACCAAAAACGCGAAAGAATGTCGTCATTTTAGTGTTAAAAGGGTAAGCTCTGATGTTGGTTCAAAACGACGTTAAGAAAAACCCCTGAGAAATGCTTTTAAACTAGAGATCTTGAGAGATTTTTTACATGTGACACAATATATCTGAAAAATGATTAGCGAACAAAGAATGAGGAACAGCTCTGTTAACAATGGATCTGAGGCGCATCGAACTTCTTCGAATCGCAGGGACCCGGCAATGCGTACCATTTGGCCTCGCGTCAGGGGAAGCAGAAAATAGATTGAACCAATGACCTCAGTAGATCTCAATAGAATTGCAGAAACACTTCACAAAAAGTGAGTAAGTTCGATAATGAAAATGAATAAACACATGTGTCACATCTTAAATAAACAAATACATAAACAAGTAATAAATAAAAAATGAATAAACAAATAAATAAAAAACCATTAATTGATCAAACACAAACAAATAAATAAGCGCATGAACACATGAATAATTAAGAAAATGAATCAATGAATAGATAAACACATACATACATAAAACACAAGCTGTGAGCAACTTCTTCATCTTCTTCCCTTTGGCCACCATTATCCTAGAGGCTTCGGGGTAACCTGGGATGCCATGTTGTACTTTCATGTACTTTCATGCGCTGCATCAGTCAGACTGTGTCCTTCCACCGTCTGAACTCTTTCATCCTGCCGGCCTCAGGGTAGTCAATCCAGTACATTGGGAAAGGAAACTCACCGAGATTGTTGCAACCCACAAAGTACCTCAGCACCGCGTGACCCATCACAGTGATGGACAGTCATGTTGCTATGTCAGGAACTCAGGAATTGAGCTCAATGACTTGCTCTGTTTCACTTCACTTCCGTCCAAGGCCACATGAATTAGACTGCCTAGGTTTGACAGTCTCAATCACCAACATCGATCTAACTCTGTTCTAAAAGTAAATGGGAAATCAATCATGACCAATCATGATCAATCACTCAATCATGCTCAAAATTGCCGTTTTGGTCAGGCCGTGTATGCCCCTTTTCGGATCCAAAAACGGCAGCTGTGCCCTTTCCAACGGCGCCAAGGGACCCAAACTTCTGGTAGTTCAGATCGCAGTTCCAGGGACCTTCGCACTGTGCAGAGTCATAGGCGAAGCGCACGCCGAAGTTCATGCCCAGGTCCCACAAGGGCTGCGTGGCTTTGGTCTGGATCCTGAGCTCTGCGACTCTCCTTTAGAGCACGATTGCAAAGCAAATCTCGGAGGCACAGAAGTTGAAGCAGCAATGAGAATCCTAGAGAATCCGAGAGATGCTTCCACCTGAGAGATGCATCATATCATGCTCAATGCACAGTATCTCCACAGGACTCCAGTAAGAAACAATTTGCAGGTCATAGCGGACAGGGCCAAGGCTCTTGTATCGGATGATCTTGGAGATGTTGAACTTTCGTGGTTGGACAAAGACCACCTAGCAGAGTGGAGGAAACCATATGCCGGGAAACCATATGCCACCACAATGTCCTGATGTCCTTACGGCTTGCATACCGTCAACATCGAGATCTATATGAATGATTGTGAACGCATTATATGTTTGATTCTCTTTGCACACTTCACAAACCTCACACAACTCATTACAGGCTTATGAAGTGTCTGGAAACTACAACAATATCAACAATTGCAAATGGCAAACAGGTTGAGCCTCGTTGTGCAGGTACCACAAGGTGCCAGCCAAATTTCCGACGTTGATGTTGTCGAGGTACTCCGAGCCCTTCACACATCTTCGCAATTTCCAAAGACAACTGCTGCACCAACTCTACACATACGGTCACCTACATGATCTACAAATGATCGACATACCATTATCCTAGCGGAGCTTCAAAAAGGATTCTGATCCCCATCCCATACCATCGGGATTCAACATGATTCAACCCACACAAGTGATGCGAGGGTGGCAGGCTATTTCATGTTCGTCACCCCTTAATTTCAAAAAATCCAAAGCTTTTTAAAATTATAGGATTTTGAAAACCTCTTGTTAACGTATTTGTGGATAGTTTTGAGCCCATCTCATATGAAACTACTTACTGAAACTACTTACTGTACCTTCATATCTACTAGGTAGAACAAGTACTAGGTAGAATCAAGTGACCGATGTATCGCACCATCCTGGAGCTTCTGTCACTTTAGCAGGACAATTTGACAACATCAGATTTCATGAAACGTGCAATCAACTATGGTTGATGACTAGCCACCAATTAACCATTCATCACCCAATCATTAACCATTAATTCGCCGTCATTAACTATTCATCAACCATGATTCATTTACCATTTACCCATCATGAACAATTCACCAATCATTGTTAATATACCAATCAAATTCACCAATGATTGCCAAGTTTCGTAAATAGCTGCGCTAAGGGAATTTGCGCGGGAACAAGGATTTCGATCATGTGCAATTATCATTTCAACACCAAATAGGTGGGTTGTCCACATAAGCTATCCTGGCTTGAAAAAACGCTTCTACTGCTGTAATGATAACTCAGTATGGTTATCAGGGTGAGCCAGTTTAATTCATGTGGGTCAAACGAAATGGGAGCAGGAAGCAATAAAATGACTAAGAAGACAAAACATTACCAGAACTAAAAGGCAGTAAGAAAACCTGTATAGGAATTATCAAAGCTACTATCATTCGTTCTGATTTTAAAAAGTTTCCTTAAACACATCGAGGGGGGACGTATTAGAAAAAAAAAAATACTTGTTTGACAAAAAGCTGATCGAATGCATGTATATAGATACAATTTCCCTTTTTTTCGCTGATTTCTTTCGACAATTTTTTTCAGTACAAAAGGAACTCGATTTGAGGATCTTTTCGTCAGTTTTTTGAGAAAATTTCTTTAAATGCAAAGGGGAGGGTGTTGCATTTGACACGTTTTTCGCATTTTGTTTTTCGAAAAGATCCTTAAATACAGGGGGGG
>VSDK01020137.1:0-20160 GCA_009767595.1 Symbiodinium kawagutii | reverse complement strand
GGGGGGGGTTGTATTTAAGGATTTTTTTCGTCCGAACCAGATTTTTTTTGAAATTTTCCTTATTTCAGTGAAAATTCCTTAAATACACCCCCCCCCCTGTATTTAAGGAATTTCCTAAATTTCCACGATGTGTTTTTGCTTTTTTTCAACTAAAATTAAATGATTTTTTTGAAAATACATCGTGGAAAATGCTTATTTCCTTGATTTCCACGATGTTTTTTTGGTTTTCAAGTTGCTTTTTGATAGGTTTTTGTTGAAAAAACATCGTGGAAATTTTGGAGAATTCCTTAAATACAGGGGGGGGGGTTGTATTTAAGGAATTTTCACTGAAATAAGGAAAATTTGAGAAAAAAACAGAAAACACATTTTCTGATGGCCAAACCTGCGTTGAAATCTAAAGGGGTCAAGAAATAGCAAAAATTGCAAACAAAATTGTCTTGTTGAAAAGATAAGCGGTTTGTTTTCCTATAGTTGTATGTAAATGTAATCCGGTACACTGGAAAGTCTGGGACGCAGCTCAGAAAAGCAGGTAGAGACAGAATATGATGGGATCCCTATGGAGCCAATGTGGGTCAATCAATTGATCAAGGAAATGCTCAAGTGAAGACATTTCAGCAGAAATAGTTGTTTTTGTTTCTGCGAAATTCCTCAAGTAGACTCCCGGTCTTGCATTTAAGGAAATGAGGCTGAAGTACGGCACCATGCGTGTGGATATTGTTTTTGCAAGCTGGTTTGAAACGTGATTACAACTTTCAAATTTTGATTCAATCATGCTCTTTCCCGCCACATTTATGGAACGTAACCTCCTAGCCTCCTAGCATTCAGAAAACAAAGCTAAGCTCATTTTTTTTGATGATTTGTTTTCAAGAAATCGCCCGGAAATGCTTGACAATTCCCGACATTTCGGCGGAAACACTGAGGACCTTTTTGGAACAATGTCTTTGGAACATGTTTTTCCAACATCTCTTGAACATAAATGGTTCCTTTCAATTTTCAAGATGCTTGCTCAAATAAAGAATTCCTATTGAAATTGCTAGGAGTAAGATATTGCGCGAAACAGTCAAGGCAGTGAGGGATGTGTGCTTGAAATACAAGAGATTCTGAAACCAGGAACGGGCGCCTGAAATCAGGACGCTAAGGAACCCGTTCAGTTTGGCATGCAAAAAATAATTTTAAAGAGCAGAGTGTTAAGCTTGGATACTTTATAATCAAGATCAGTTTTTATTAAATACATAGAAAATCATTCCCATTACATTCGGAGAGGCTGAAAGATTGTGTCGCTTTCCATTTCCCTAAGAGTTGGGGTGGTTGGATGTCAGTACTTCTTTGTAGTTTTACATGGGGTTGGATCGTGTTAGAACTTCTGGCGTTTATGTCAGGACAGTTGTATTGAATATTGTTTGGTTGTTTTTTCCTCCTTCTACACATGACCGTTGCATCGTATACTATTCCTGGTTTTCCTATTATACTAGAACCGAAATAATTCAGGCAACATGCGCTTGAATTTTGTTCTTCTGGCTGGTAAGGGAGTGCGAGTGAAATAATGCGAATAACAGAGACAAATCGCCGAAAGGGACACACAAAAATCTCCCAGTTTGATCATGCTGCTTTGACCTATATTTTCCATTCGCAGAATTTGATGCGCACACCTTAGTTCCAATCAGGATCCATTTTGGTTAGGTTTACATGCTTTTGCACTATGGAAATACCTTATTTCAGTAGGCCTTCCCTTAAATACAAGCCCCCCCCCCCTAATTACGAAACTTAACACCAATGATTAACTCCATTAATTCGCCATAATCTGAAGCAATTCCGTGGCTCAGCGATCAGGGATCCATGGCTCACCACGGCCTCCTCAGAAGAGGCCCGGTAGACGTAGAAGGTGAGCACCGAAGCATTGCTGGGCTCCTCGCACCCAAGGAAGTGAAAATATTGAAACAAGGCAGGTTGTTACACACTTATGTTGAAACAGATTTCAACATTGAACAGGAGTTAATTAACTTATGTTAAACCTTGCGTTGTACCACAACTGCTTTGGGATTACAACATTGAGGCATTCTGCACATTCCCATGGCATTCTCATGGCATTCTCTTGGCATTCCCAAGTTTTGGGACATGGCCGTTGTTGGATGTTTTCAGGGCCTGAAGCACCTCGGATGGCTCATATGGGATGAAGGGTCCATCCTTCTCCTTGGTGGCGCAACTGACACAGCGGTTTTCACAGCTTGCAGTGCACGGCCTGAGATGCAGTGCTACAGAAAAGTCTCCGGAGATCACCCCTGAAATGGGTGAAATGGATTGTCATTGTCTTGGATACTGTAAATAAAAAAAAATACATAATGTACCGTCCGTTTTCAGCACCGACTCTGGACACTGCCAGCTTGAACCAGCTATGTAACATTCATGTAGACTTGTCAGTGACTTAGTCTGATGATGTCTGATGGATCCTTGTGTATTCTGAGTCTCAAAGGCTCTCAGTAGGGTTGCGCTCTCTTGCTCTTAGCCAAGGATCCGTTGGTTCGCACTGCCAGTAATACCGGCCAGTCTGCAGGGGCAAAGGGCAGGGATTTTTTGGGATCAAACAGGTTGAAACATTCAAACAATCCTGGGAATCAGTGAGGTGAAGATGAGTGTCAACATATGTCAACATGCTTGGATAACCGTGAAACCAAGCGTGCTATCCAAGCTTCGTGCTTCCTCACTGACCAAGTGACCACCCCTGGCCTGTCCGCAAAGGAAGCCGGCGTGGCAGCACGTGGCTCCAGTCCAGTTGGCCCCTTTTGCTTCATCCCAGCCACCACATTGCCTCGGCCCGTTGAGTTGGCCGAGTTTCAATGGCATCTGGGCCACCATTTCTTCAAACCATTGAAACTAGACTACCTAGACATCCCTAGACATCCTTAGAGTCATCCCATTTCTTCCAGCTTCAAAGCTTCGGTGAATGATCACAGTCGAAGTTCCACAGTTGCTAACGTGGAAAGTAAAACCAACCATTTGGTGAGTGCATTCCAAACGTCTGCTGCTTGAAGCTGCTGGATCGGAACTTGCCAAAATGGCTTCGTGCCCATTCATATTTGCTAGATCCGGAATCAAAGGACAAGTTGGCCAAACATCTGATACAAGTAATCATCTGATCATATTGCTTACATCGGAGCATGCAAACAGCGCCTGCCACTCTATTCTTCTGAAACCAGCCAGCAAATACATTGACAAAGGAACGAGTATCCCGTTTGGCAGCCCTGTGGGTCGTGGTTTGTGGTGGTGGTCGTAGTGGTCGTAGTCGACTCGGTGTTTGCGAGCTCCTGCAGAAGATAAGACCCCAGACACTGACTATGATTCAAAATGTCATCAGCATCAGCATTTCAGCGTACGTCAGCCCAGTTCTCCCCTTCGTTGTGTACTTGAGATTTCAGCGTTCCTCAGACTGATCTATCCATCAAAGTTCCTCATCTCCATCACATCAGCTTGCGAAATCCATTCAACCAACAATCCCAGAATAGGCTTAAAGGTGTGCACTCAAGTAGCAGTCCTCAGCTTTCTCTTTGGTCACGCACATTGAGTAGTACTCGTTCACCTGACAGGTGAATTGCAAGATCCTCTCGAAACCCCGGCAATTTTTCCACCAAGCGAAACTGCACAGCAGCTGCACAGCCTCGTAGCAAATGTGGTCGTGCCAGCAGCAAGTTTTTCCATAGTACCATTTGCCGCCGCACTGCGCTTCGGGCCTTTTGCAATTCTCGAGATCCTCTCGTTGGCGGAGAACTGGAATGAGCTTGATGCAATGCCCAAAGATTCAATTCGTAAGTATACCGAATCCAACTTTACTAATCTATGTTGTCATATTACCCCTATATCGTGTAGGTCCAATTCATGACCTCTCAACATCTCTCAACGTAATCTGAACACATACATAATATGATATGTATATATACATGTACTATACATATTATATATTCAAAATATCCACATATAATACATATCCAACATATATACATAACATATTGATATAACTTAGTATAAATCTATAAATATCATCTCTGTATCCACAACTCCACGTGTCCGCCTCCCAATGGCAGCGTCCTCCTCCGTTGGCTCGAAAGGTGGGGATGGAGGAAGTGCCTGCAGCTAAGCCACCGATGGTACTGATAGAGATCCCACGATGGAGCCTTCAAGACCTCTGAGGCCTCACTTGATCTTCATCTGCGATTCGTCATATCTATCTTCATTATTCTTCATTCATTCCTATTCTATCTTCATTCATCTTCATCTATCCTCATCTATCTTCATGTTCTATTTCAATGTTGTTTCAGTACCAACCCTCACTGTTGATCTGGCATACGGCATGTCAACATCTTGAACGACGATCAAAATCAAACGGCCAACACGGACTAAGCAATTACTGCTCTTTGGTTTCTCCCAAGAACCAAGCCTTGAGAGAAGCAGCTCAGACTCCGCAACAAGTCAGGACAAATGTATTTATGGTCCACATGTTCTCCATGGTTCGGTCTGACAAGACCTTCGGCTCCCAACTTGTGAATTCAAATAGCTTAATGCTTAATTATGATAGCAAAATATGCTTAATTTATCCTCCATGATTTGGCCTATGAATCAATGCTTATGCTACTTATGCTTGTGATTTAGCTGATAGCTTGAGGTCATCCGCCCCCTGTGACCTCGTCAGGGTTGCGCTCGGTGGTGGTAGTCTCGCCCTCGGCTTCGTCGGTCTCGGGCTCCTTAGTGGTGTCCTTGATCTCCTCGGGTTCTTCGGGAAATCCATGGGTCGTCGTCGTTGACGTTTCCGCACCTTGCCGTGGAGACACCCGCTGTGGCACCGCATGGCACCGCAAATGAAAAATGAATCTGCCGTGCTCAACAGCTCTTGAGCTATCTTGAGCTATCTTGAGCTATCCTGAACCACGAGTATGAACGGATTCATTGAACTTCTCTTGTGCCCAACGGTGACACATGCCGGGGGAAAGGGAGATCTGAATTCGTGATTCGTGTGTTAGATATCCTCTACAACTCCAAGCTCTTCGACCTGGCAACCCGCACGTTCCAATAAGAGGAACTGCATGCTGCGTTGATTGACTTGTTGCATGAATTCCATCGGCCTGCATCATCATCGTCATGCTCATCCTCATCGTCCTTGCCCTCGTCTTCTGGTTTTTCCTCTTCTTCCTCTTCTTCTTCTTCCTCTTCTTCATCAGGGTCCTTGCAAATAGTGGGATTGCGAAATCAATCCACTGAGTAGTTCACTTACTATGAAGCTTGGCTACTCATGGCTACTCTAAACAAATCACTTGAGACAGAGACATCAGGGGATGTGTGCAATGAGGTATCGTGGTCCGGTCTCCAACAATTGGGAGTGGTCATAGTGCAGGTGGGCCCCAGATCGCCGAAAAGATCCGAAAAGTCAGCGTTTTGCTGACATCAAAGTTGAGTGCCTGTTAAATTCGGTAAGAATCACATAGAATCACTATCAAATGACTTGCAACAATAGCAGGAGGTCATAGTCATAGTAGCTTACAAAAGGAGCGCAGTGAAAAGTTACACAGCGACCTCTTGAAACTCCCCTGTCGATGCTCATATTTTCCGGCAAACAACTATGCCGCAAAAAAGCTTCACGAAAAGCCAAACAGGTTCTGCTAGCAGGGACGTCAACGATTTTGATCATCAGGCAACAAAGGGAGTTTACAGTATGTGTCACCTTTCTTGTCAGCAAACTGACGGCCTGCGATGCGAAAGCGACATGATTTCGTTCCAACTAACAACTATCCAAGTACTGTAAGTGGCATGACGGATTTCAATGGGACTGATCACATTCACAGCACTGGCAACCAAACCAGAACCCAATCCTGAAAAATGTCGTCGATATCCGGCACCACGGGCACCGCATCGCTCTTGACGGCACCTCTCAATCTTCCATCACTCACAGAATTGGCCACGACAAACATACCCAGCTCTGATATTTACAAGTCGTTTCTCATTAGCCTAAAGGAGCACCAACGAAACCCTTCATCTGATGAGCCCTTGAGATAGCTCTATGCATCAGGCAGTTGCAAAGGAACATTCAAGTCAAGGAAATGAGCCAGTGCCGAAGCACCAAACATCGTCGACCATCATGCATGATTGACCACGATTGAATCAACGAAGACAATATGCTACTCATGATTCATTAGTATCATCACGAATGATAAACCGTGTATCCTAAGCATCATTCACCATCTTCTTTCACATCTTTTTCAACGCAGGTTGACTCAGGTTGACCACGAAGCAGTAAGTCTGGTAACTTCTTCGTAACTTCTTCGTAACTTCTTCGCCTCGAAGCTGCATTGCATTGAAACTGCAGCTTTCACCGAGGCATTCGTCGTCCAGCTGCAGTGGCTCCTGTCGGAACTTCGACCAATTTCTGGGTAGGACCAGCGTGTTGGACAACGTGTTGGAGAACGTGTTGGACAACGCGTTGGACAATGTGTTGGACAACGTTTTCAATTCCAGGAATGTAATCAGTATAGTATAATCAGTAGATATGGATCCGCAAATGTACGTTGACAGTAGGGTTCACAACCGAGCATCCAGAGTCACTTGCACGTGAGGAGTTGAAAAACGGCTGCGTGGTGGCTTCAGATTTCAGAGTTGGTCACTGGTCACCAAGCTTGTTCACCATGAATCATCACATGGTGTCATCACATGTGTCACATGTCGCATCACCATGGCTCCATGTTGGCACGCATGTGTGTCAATGAAGAAGTCACCTTTTCTGTATCCTGGGTATTTCTATTTTTCTATACTATTTTCACATATTGTATCTATGGCAATCTATGGATTCAGGTCGCTGGGTCCCTCAATAACACCCTCCATCCATGCCATTCAAGTCCTCAGCAAGAGCAGACACTGCCGCCACCAAAATGAGACGCCACGAGAAAGACCTCCGGTCGCACAGTCAGCTGAAAGACAGCAGCGAAGTGTCAAGCGAATTTGGTCAACAATTGTTTTGCTTAATTAATTAGTTAAGAATTTCAAACAAATCTGAAAAATCAACAGTTTTGATACGAACACTAATATGCATTCCGATAAACATGATATATACATATATATATATAGATAAATATATATATATATATACACATACATATATAGACTACATGATTAGAATCACAGTATCTGTGTGTTCCCTGCTTTCATCATGACAAACATTGTTCGACATCCAAAACTGAGCTCCAAACGTCATGGATCGCTGTTTGCCAAGGGCAAGAGATAGACGGAGAGAGAAGCTATGAGAAGCTGATGGCTTGAGCCCAATAGATTCAATTTCAGGATAAGTCAGATACTATATAACGAAGTATTATTCAAAAATAACTTGCAGAATGGATCATCTGCATTCAAAATCTTGGAGCACCAGTCCAAACGATCCAACTCCAAGAAAAGACATGCAACAAAAGCAAACACCCAAATCTTCAACTTCTGCCATACATTGGTGAACTAAATCTTCGCCACAACGAGGCAGACTTTTCTGACGCCGTCTCGTGCCTTTAGCAGCGAGGGAAAAACCGGCTGTCTCTCGGCGACTTGAAAACCCGGCTGCGCCAAGGCCGAGCTCCGGCGCCCTGGTTGACCACTGGAGACCCTTCGAACGTCTGCAGTTGGAGGGCAGCAATGGACAGAGCTTTCCATATCTTTCAAGTAGAACACCAACTGTTTCAATATTCTTGAGATGGCGACTGGCAGACTTGTAAATGGAGAACTTGGTTTTGGGTAGTAAGTCGCTTGGTTTTCCGTAACAGGTCATTATTTATTGTTTGTGGATCTAATGTTGGCCGGTAGATTCAGATAGTGCTCCTCCAGAAATCCATATTTGGATCGATTTAATCATTGCACTGGAAATCGTTTGATCATGTTTGATTACGTTTGATCCTTCAACTTCTTAGTCAACATGACATCCGTTGCCATCCCCATTGCCATCCCCATTGCCATCCCTTACTTCTCCAAGCTGCTCTTGGTCACAGGATGCCGAAGGCTCTAAGCTGCGCCCAGCGCTTGCTACGAACGGCCGGGAAGCTGCGCGCCGCTCCGCGCCGCTCTGCGTCTACGGGGAGCCCGCTCGCCCGTTCCGCGTCTACCTAAGGAGTTGGCAGCGGTGGCAGCAGTTCTTACGATGGAAAGAGATGGAAAGGACAACAGGAGGAAGGCGTCAAGGCGAAGCAAAGTCAAGGCGAAGATGGACAGCAATAGTTCTCCAGATTTGGACGAATGTGCTTCTCACTCTGAGGGGGTTCTTTATGCCCCATCCAGCTGTGCAATTCATCCCACAAACTGCTGACAAAGTGCATGAATGCTGCTGTAGTTTTCTGCTCACGCCTGAGGCCCGCTTTGCGCTTCCAACAACTTGAAACAAATTCTTCAGGCTTGACTCATCATCTCCAAATATGTGTTAAAGCGTCGCTGCAACGGTTTAATACTATACCTCTTGCCACAACCAGCCACTTTAGACGTTTTGGATCGTGTTTGCCAAGGTGCAGAGCAAAATATTTGATCAAACAATCTCAACATATCTCAGTCAGCCAACGGCAACACTCCGTCCCCTTGACAGCTACCACGAGTAAGGGATCATCATGGGACAGTCAACGCCCAGAATCTGTGTGAAGATCCCAAAATTAGATAGTCTCACAGTTGGGATGTTCACCCTCCAACTTTTTGTTTTGATTTCTTCCAATCCTCTTTGCAGTCCACTGTTGGCATATTTCTTGACTACAGTAGCAATTCACCAAGGTAATCATTGCAAACACCTTAAATTCGTGCACAAGTGTAACACTAAACTTTTTTTAATGAGATGGCTGACGGATCGTTGACGGATGGTGGATGGATGGTGGATGGATGATTGCTGGATGGTTGAGAATTCTCAGCCCAGTATCCTGGGCTCACCAATGCCTTCCCGGCTCCCTGATCTCCCAGAGCCTCCGATCTACATGCAACACCTGAGCTGCTGTGGTCACCCTTTGACCAAGGTGCGAAGTGCTATGGTAAATTCTGCTGTGGATCTCATTCTCTATGGCAAATTCCCTGTAAATCCAATATTTTCCCTTACCAAAATCCAAGATCCTGCTAAAGATCGACACGACGTCATCGTCGTCATCATCATCATCATCATCATCAGCATAATCATCATCATCATCATCATCATCATCATCATCATCATCACCATCATCATCATCATCATCATCATCATCATCATCATCATCATCATCATCATCATCATCATCGTCATCATCATCATCGTCATCATCATCGTCATCGTCATCGTCATCATCGTCATCCGGGTCATGGTGGACTCACACACACCTTTCATGTCACCTGTAAGATCGTGGTAGTTGCTTGCAAGGGGTGCCCGTGGATTTGATGCCATCTATAAGATCGCAGTGTTTGCACAGGAAACAGCCAAAGGCTGGTGGATTTGATGTCATCTATAAGATCACGCCTGCTATGTAAAATGATGCATGCCATGTGCGCTGGGCAAAGGTGTGTGTGTGCGTGTATCATATACGCCTATCTATGCCAATCTAATGTACTTCCTTGTATATATATATATATCTATTTTTCTATGGCTATATTGCGACATCTATCGATTACTATCATTGATATCTATCAATTACTATCGATATGTATCAATTGCTATCCATTACGATCCATTACTATTGAGTACTATCGAGTACTATGAAGTACTATCGATTACTATGAAGTACTATCGATTACTATCGATTGCCATCGATATCTATCTATCTATCTATCTATCTATCTATCTATCTATCTATCTATCTATTCCCAATCTATGCGTACCAAATGCCCCAGATGTAGTTTTGAAGTCAAATTCATCTCAAGGCCAACGTGGCTTAAAATCGGGAATACTTTGCGGGTGATTTCTGCGATATCTTTGGCTTCACTGCAGGTCTTCAACCCAAGGCCATGAAAACCCTCTCTTGATTCCCTGATGGAGAAAATCTGCTGCAAAGAAGCGATGAATGGAGGATTACTGACTCAGCAAAGGTGTTGAAGGATTTTGCGAATGGAAATGTCCTCCATAAGTACTGCCGATTGATTCACTTGACACAGTGGAAACATAGGGGTGCCAAAGGACTGTGCGAGTTTGCAGGAAAAACGGTTGATCGATGATATCTATGGTTGATTTTGCTCCCAACTCGGGTCAAGCGGCGAGTCGTTGCGGATTCCGGCCGATCTCCGCCAGAAAGTTCTGAAGCCTTGCAGAAACTCGGGGGTGTCACATATCTGTCGTCCAATCTATCAATTTGAGTGGCAGGAACATTGGATGAGTCCATGGGTATGTTTGTATCGTCACGGATTGAATCCATCTTCAACAGGTCCTGATGGGATAAAACAGCAAACATCATTCTTTGGAGTCAACAACCTCATAGTGTTGCATCTCAGGTGAACTGTGCTTCGGTTTCGGATCTTATCAAAACTGCTGGCGAAAGTGGACACTGTCATCCCACCGAAATCGAACCATTTGTGGCGTGAAGCAACCTCGACAAGCTCCAAACATCTCGCGATGACTTTGTGGCAAAGTTCATTTGGCTTTCTTGCAAGCCCATGCAATGGTGTCTCTGCCATCAGTGGAGTTCAAGCTACCCGATTGCTAGCACCCCTGCTACCCACTCAACCAGTCAGCGACTTCAGCGACTTGGACAATTTGTCTGCCTCTGTGTGTGTGCGTGACAGTCTACTTGACATTCATCCTAAAAGATGAATGGATATATGGTGGTTTCTCAAAATCGGATACTCCCAAATCACCATTTTCAGTATGAACCAGGTATTTTTTGGGTCCCCTTATTTTGAGAAACACCCATATGGATGGATCATCATGCCATTTTGTGCACAGTACTTCATAAATCTGGGTCCATAGGGACATAACCCTCTCCTGCAAATGATCCGCTGCAGGGAAACTAGGAACTTTGGAGGTACATCGTTGGTTGACTAAATTCCCAATTTTGCATCCAAATATTTGGATGTGTTTAGTTCTTTGGAAACACAACTTTGTGATACTGTTACTTTACGCACATATAAAATCACAATATCACATGCATAGGCATATATATATATATATATATTACACAAAATATATGCACGCAAAATTGTACAATCTTGTACAAGTATGGCCTCATGCATTGTGCAATACCGTTCACAGAAAGTCCCGCTTTGCGTTTTTGCGATCCATTAGCAAGATTTGCTCAGTGCATCAACGAAAATGCTCGAAATCGAAGGAGATTTGGGGTTTAGGGGTAGATTTGGGGTTGATTGGGGGGGGCATGTTCAGAATGATCAGCTGAAGCCCTGTGCTTTGCACCTTCGTGTTTGTAGGTCATCCGCTGGATACACTACCCTTGGCGCCTCCAGAGAGCATTGGTGCCGATGGTTGATGGATGTTGGTGGTTGATGAGTCGTGGATCACGACCATCTAATGATGATAAGAATGATCATCCATGATGGTTGATGATTGTTAGATGCTATGTGATGGTCGGCATCGATGGCTTTTGATGCTTCAGACTAGTTAAACATGTGTATCATGATTTGATGATTGATGAATTGATGAATTGATGTGAATTGCTAGACAAAGATTTCTGCTCCTCAAATTGGGGGATCCCTAAAATTCCCCATCAATTACCTAACCCGAACTATGGCTGGGGATGATTTGGGGTCAAAAGGGAAATGGATCCAAATGAATGGACATGGACGGAGATGGATGGAGACGGATGGAAGTGAATGGAAATGGATGGATCCCTCACGATATCTTATGATCATTGGACATCGGAGACTTCGTGGCACTAGGGACCTCTGGCTTCGGAGTTTGCTGTGGAGTCTCGAAACCTCGGCTGATCTCTCAGGAGCGCAAGGTTACCCTGCAGTCACCAGTGGACGGCATCGCGCACTGGACGAGTTGATGATTCGTGGAACCTCCTGGAAACCTGTCAACGTCTTGGCTCAGCCAAGTAGGGGCCATCTGTTTCACTGACACCAAGGGGAAGCGAAACCTTCCAACTGGATCCAGTTGGATCAGGTACAGCGGTAAAGCAAATCTTTCCTCAGCCTGGCTACAAACTTGCAAAAACAAGAACAGATCACAGAACTGTGGGAAATTCACAGTTGCCAAGAAGCAGAGAGGAACCATGCCCCAATTGATAATGAAGATCAGCTGTACAATTCACAATGTTTGGACCCTCTTTCTCCCAAACAAGACATTGCAACACATAAATCCACCGGAATGGCTGCAACAAGCGTACATGCCAACCTTCAAAGTTGGTACTGGGAATAGCTTGCATTTTTATATATTCATTCATTTATTCATCCATTTATTTACAGGAATATTCCCAAACAAACTTGAAAAACCAGGAAGTCGTTAAAATATCCTGCCTTCGTTTGTCTCCCACGTTGTCTCCTGGATCTTCCACGCACCGGTGCCCAACCGCCGCTGGGCCACCGCTTCTCGTGCTACCAACTCCTTGAGCCTGGCGGAATGGCATCAAGCAAGGGCAAGGGGTTAACCCAGGGTGAACCACTATTCACAATCAGTAACCTCTATATCAACCATCCAAAAGTTCTGAGAGGTCCGTATAGATCTTCGAAGGTTCTTGGATGTTTTTTGGAAACTGCTGATTTGGGGAACCGCTAGATGGAAAAAGTCGAAGGACATCATGTTGACTACACTTTCAGATTTACATATAGTTTGGTGGACTGACTCTACATCGTGAGAATGGTGATTTTCTGCTCAGAAATGAACTGACCCCGAAAACCGCGGTTGCTAGGCGCTTTACTCTTCGTCTTGCGTGCATGGGAAGGCCAGTCTCTCTCTCTTTCTCTCTCACCGACTCTCTGTTTGGAAGTGGCAATCCAAATTGTTCTGTTTTGTACACCTCCAAAAAACACATGTTTTGTTTTTAACTTTTGGGGTGCAATCAGAAAATTACAATTGTTACTGATGCTTGATTGTGACTTTTGGGGTACAATGTTGTTCCAATCCCTGTGAGTTGATGTCAGTGATTGCTAATGCTTCCATCTTTCGCCCAAAGAATTACCAGCACTATAATCGGTGGACCCGACGGTCACGACTCATCATCCACATGATTATCCAAAATTCACTCACTCATGTAAATGTACACATGCCATATGTATAGATGTGCATATGATATGTAAATGTAAAGGCATGTATGTATATTGTTGTACATAGTATGTATGTTACGCCATGGTTTCTCCTGCGGTGCTTCACCTGTGGAGTGCTTGTAGATGCAGTGCGCTCTGAAGCCGGAGGTAGTTTGGGAGGCCTCGGCTGAGCTGAAGAATCGGCAACCTTCATGTGGTAGAAACTAACCTGCTAATGATGCTTATGCCAGCTAGAAACTAACCTGCTAATGAAGCTGATGATGATGATTCCTAGAAACTAACCAGCTCATTTTACTGTTGACGATCAGTACTTCTTGACTGTTAATGATGCTTCGTGATGAATTATGATGGATTTGTTCATGACTTACATTTCGTGGGAGTGATTTACAGCAGCTGACTGGACCATGGGGCAAATGTGTAAACATGAGGGTGAATGATGGCTAACGGTGAATGATGGCTAACGGTAAATGATGGCTAATGATGATTGAAAGCGGTCCCGCATGGTCAAACAGCAATGGTCATATTCTTGCCGGTTACACTTGCAAGCTATCTGATGGGAAAAACAATTATTGAATCGTTGTATTCATGGTCATAAACCAGAAAATTGACTGACCAATAGCGGATATGATAAGAACATTGACAACACATGACAACACCGTTAGTATCAAGCGTCAATTTGTTCCTCAGACTCAACATCGTCTGTATTTGGAGGTGTTTAGGTACTTCTTTCTTGTCGACAAACATGTCCTCAAAATGTTGTCTGAGATCTGTGATCGGGGTGCAACATGCAACTCATTATGGACAGCGTGACAGCAGTAGCTCTGAGCAGTTCAAACATTTCTGAACCCATGGGTCTTGGGCCGATTTGACAAAGCTGGGAACAAACGGCACAATCCCACCATCCCCAAAATCTGGCACTAGTAATCCAGGAACTCCATGGGATTGCTCAAGCGATTCCAAGGTCTTCCCTAAGCTTTGGCCCGTGGAACCATCCTTTTCTCGGTGGCCCTTTATGTCCTCGCCTTGGTCAACAACTTTGGTCAACCAAGGTTCAGCACCTGCTGTGGCCCTGAGCATGTCACGTGTTAGGCTGGGCCAAAATCGGATCTGTGGAATCATGAAACGTTGCCTGACATTGCTACCTGAGAAGGGACAGGAGGACTAAGTTGATAATTCTTCAATGGACCATTTACAGAACTCAAAAAAATCCGTATTATTCCAGATGATAGAGCATTTCAATCCCTGATAAAATGAGGTGCAGAACCAGAAAACATATGCGGTGTGCTTGTGGGAACACCCATGTTTATCTTGCACACAAACATCCACAGACCATTTGCAGCACCTTTGGCCTACTACAACTACAACTTGATCCCCTTTGGGGATGTTCAAGGTGAGCACCGGATCTCCTTTGGATCCTTTGTGACATTAAAAAATCAAATGGATCAGACTTAGGGCTAACCCTAGGTCCCTACGGACTGACTTGGATCCACATCCAAATTAGCGTTCGCTGTGCCCGGAGAGTAGCTGAAGCTAATGGGCTCCTGGTGTACACCAGCCATCACAATCGCGAAACTCGATCACGATGCCACGACAATGTAAGCTATTGACATCTATTATCCATGACAAACGATCAACCAACATTCATTCAGCATGATTAACCAACATAAATCGTAAAGCATTAATTAATTAACCAATTTTCAAATCAGTGTTAGATCAAGACCATGAATTTGCCCCCACGATCATTACATAAGCATTGTATTCTCTATGGTTATTGGTCAATATCATTCATTTTTCATGGTTGATATTTGCGCATAGCTATATAGCCAAAATGTGCCAACGTAGAAAAAATGCAGAACATTTTGCATCCAAGTCTCACAACACTCCTGATGTCATGACACCAAGTTTGTCACCACCTGAGCTGCAGCGAGACAAGGTAAGAATGGAAACAAGGTCTGGGATTTACGGATGAAACACCTTCCTTGTCCAGAATTTATATGTTTTTATACATATATATATACATGAATGTTAATATATCATCACACACACATATATATGGAATTTTGACAATAGTTAGTGCTTTCACTTCCTTAGTGTTTTCATGGGTGTGTGGTCTTGAAGTTCTTGGTTGTGTGTGTGTGTGTTGAAGCTGCCGCTCCTGGTTGCAGGGTTTTGGGATCAAGTTTAACCCCCTGGTTGCCACTGTTCTTTCCTTTGCCTCATGAAACGACCAGCTGCAGCCAAACGACCAGCCGCAGCAAAGCGAGCAGTCATCAAGGATGCAGCCAAGAAGCGGCCAGCCAAGAGCAGGAGACAGGGTGGGACAGGGCAGGATGAAGTGGTGGGATGCAAAAGGTGAGGTGGTTTCTGCCCTTGGAGAAAGATAGGTCCTTGTTGCTTTGGAAGAGAGTGATCAATGTTGGACCCCATCTTGACTTAACTTCATGCAATCATGCAACCTCATCACGAACATTGATTGCCCAGCTCTTTGCTCAAGTTGATTTCAGAAGCAAGTAGCCATTGTTAGCACAACTCCAATTATTTGTCCATGTGTCCCAGTCCTAATTCACAAAATCCTTTCAACCACAATGCCCATCCCAAAAGCGATGGCCAATCTTGTTCATGAGCGCTGCTTGTGCGCTTCTGGACAATGCTTTCAGCAGTTTCAAGGGTGTGAAAGGCATTTGGCAGAGTTGCGGCGATCTTTTCATCAAAGAGACGGGCCGGATAAAGAAACATGTCATGTTTAGCTTTTCTTTTGGGAATCCTTTTTGGTTGTGTTTGAAGGTGTGTTGAAATACTCAGATGTTTGTTGGCGCTGCATGATGTAAGGACTACTTCCGATTCAAGTTTAAAGTTTCAAAAACAATCTCCGTTCAAACAACCCAAGGAACGGCTGATGAGGAGCTGGTACAACATCATGGAAAAGTTTGAGGCTGATGTGTCAGACACATTTTCCAAGACATGTGATTCCAACATTTCGGAAATGCTGCATGAAACAGATGATGAGGCAAACATGAGCCATCAAATTTTGAGCGAGACTGATGAAGAAGAAACCTTAACCACACAACACATGCCAGCCGAGCCCAGCAACGGAGACATGTTGTACGCAACTGATTCAGAATCAGAGCGAGAGGACATAGAGCCTCCACAGAAGAGACCCAAGAGAGCGTACCGACAGAGATCTACTTCCACCTTGATGATTCTAGACAAACCTGTTTGCATTCGTGCCCACAAACGCATCTATGGAATTTCAGAATGTGTAGTGCAAAATCTTCGCCGCGGCATGCGGGCATATACCATGAACGACAATCGCTTGGAACAGCCAAAGCACCCAGTCCTCAAGGTCTGCTTGAACAGGAAAACCAATGACGCAACCAAGTGGCGAGAGATTCTTGCCTTCTTCTGGCTGCTGTATATTAGTGCTGCTGAAATTCTTCCAGTCAAGTTAGCGATGCCAAGTAATGAACTCTTGCAGCAACAGGATTGTGATTTCGAGGAGCGGTATGTGAATTCATTCATGCGAAACATCGAGGCAAACTATGACTGTTCAAACTTGGAGCAGCTGGGGCCGGGTAGCTTTCATGGGCCAAGACGATTTCTAGAGTGGGCAAAACCAGTTGACCTCTACCTTCAATATTCAGCCATGTGTGATGCAGACAATCGAAAACCAGCTGCCTTGTCAACGTTTATGAAGGTGTTCAAGTCCATGTTCGAATCACACCTAAGATTTCGGGACCGTGGGGAGTTTGCGCAATGCAGTGTGTGCCACCAACTGCGCCAGAAGATACGAACTGCTTCGTCAAAAACTGCAAAAAATGAGCATATGAAACATTACAGCAAGCACTTGCTATCTCAGTGGTTGGATCGTCAGGTGTATTGGAATGTGCGAAGGGCTAGCCGTTTCTTCTTCCAGGGCACTGCACAAAGATTGCAAAACATTGGAAGCTCAACTTGGACATCTAGCACCCTTTGCATTATCATGGACGGATGTGACCAATCAAAACTGAGATGTCCCCGGTATGGCCGGAGAATCTCCAAGGCCCTGGAAAAGTTATTCAGACCTGCATTGCACCTAGCAGCCACATGGCTCCACGGACACAAACTTTGGCTTAGCATCTCTGAAGAGAATTGCAAGAAGAACAGTGAAACTCAGTGTGAGTTGCTATCCAGATCACTTTCTCACTTGTGCAGCACCGTGTCTCAACTTCCATTGGGTTTGCATGTCCAGGCCGATAATTGCTTCCGTGAGGGCAAAAACCGATTTGTATTTGGCTACATGCTTCTTTTAGTGTGCATGGGCGTCTTCAGGTTCTCCATTATGGGGTTCCTGAGGACGGCCCATTCACACGAAGATGTTGATCAAGTCTTTGGTCAGATTGTTCGTCTCATCATGGGCAAAGCCTTCAGCACTCCCAACGATCTGATTGATTTGATTAACACTTCCGCGGGACGGTCATTGGGAACACATTCAGACACTCGCATACAGGGGAGTTCTGCAGAGGCTTACAAGCTCGATCAGGTCACAGCTTGGAAAGGATTTGTGCAACAAACAGGTATTGCCATTTCAGGTTTGAGGAGAACTCATTACTTGCGGATTTGCTTGCGTGCAGACATTGGGGCGAACACCCTGAACAATGTTTCTGAAGTTGAAGATTTCAGGTCTGGGCGCGGAATTCAGAAGCATCCAAATGACATTTTTCTTGTCACCAAGCGATGGCTCCATGATGTTGAGATTCAGCGTGTGATTGCTTTGATTCCAGCTGAGACTGTGTCCAGGATCAGGGTGGGAGCTGCGCCACCAGGTGGCTTGGCACATCGAAGAACCATTTCATCAACCGTTTCCGCCAACATTGCCAAACATGTTCCAATCTGTCGCCGTCATGGAGAACTCAGTGCTGAAGCTGCCAGATACTTGCTGGGATGGTCTTCAGGGACCCTTGCGCAACAACCCAAGCCTGCAACCTACAGCATTTTCGATTACAGATATGACCCACATTTGCAAGCCGAAGTGAGACACCCAGGCCTTTGGACAAGGCCACATCGTCAAACCAGGGTTGATATTACACTTGACCGGTTGCAAGAAGGCGATGAAGACAGTGGAGAGGATTCGGGGGATGATGATGCGGCAGTCGTCTTGCCTGGAGAACTCAGAGGTGATTGATCGACTGAGACCTGCGTCAAACAAAGAAAAATGTGTTCCATTTGCATTCACCTTTAGATATTGACCTTTTAGCAAGCACCGACCAATCAACATCGGTGAGCTAACCTCCTTCTAGTGATTTCCTCCTACAGGATGGCGTCGGGGGTGATCCAGCATGGAAACTGAAAGAGATTATTACATAACATGGTGCGCAAGTAGCTTAAAGCTGCCTGGTAACCAGAACATTTCCAAGAGATTGGGTATCGTCAGTCATTCCCTGCGCATCCAGGAGTGAAGATGCAGAGAATGGCGACCTTCTCTACAGCTCTGCTGATGAGATGGAAGGACTCCAGCTGATTCACAACAGCCTGATTCTGAACAACATGGCACTCCAATCATTTGGAAGTGGAATATCAGAAGATCATTTCAGGGCATTTGGTGAGATTGGGTCCAACATGGAACCGCCAAACCACATCTTGCGCCAGGAGAGAATGAGGGGAAGGTGTTCGAGGAGACTGTTGTTGAGGAGGTGCAGGACGCTGGTGGTCATGAAGGAGGTGGTGATGAGCCACCCACCCGTGAGCTTTCCTTCAACCTGCCTTCAGTTCCTTTACTTGATAATTCTGAATGATGCCTGGGTAGCTGTTAGTATGTGGATAGTAAATTTATTGATAGGGTCAATGAAGGCAAAATCACAATTTACCACACAAGTTTTCCATTGCTAAGTCGCCCAAAAATAACAATTGAATTTCTCTCGAGGTTGAAGCCTTTGTGGATGAGTTCGTTTACAGCTTCAACTTCGCATCGCTGCGGGCCAGGGTGGAGGATGCGATGATTACAAATGGAGGGCTGAAGGCATCAAAGGATTCCAAGGGATCACTTATAGCATGGTAACATCGGGCATTGATTAGTACCCATTCAACATCACTATCCATCCATCAAGGTAATGAAATGGTAAAAGTGTTGGAAAGTTTGAGAAAATCCATGTTTCTCCCAAGAAGTTCAGGGCAAGTTTTTGGGAAAATGCCCATCCCAACATCATCCGTGAACATAGTAAGCAATCAGAAGAATCAAACGACACATTGAATCACATTTGACCCGCCCTGAAGGTGGGGAGCATGTGCAGCGGGTGGGGGGTGCTGGAAATGGTCATGGACCAATTGAAGGATTCCTGTCAATTCAAGGCGCGGTTGAGTCGGGCTAAAAGAGAAGAGAGAAACACAAAATGTTTAAGCTTCTGGTTGGCATTTTGGTAGGAGTCACCATACTGGGTTGTAGTATTCGCCAAGGATGTGCACTACTCGGTTGGGTTATAACATGTTTTAACATAATGATTGACTTTTTGATGGCCCCAGTAAAACCGCATGGTTGGGTTCCCGTTTTGGTGTCTAGGCCGATTTGATGTTTATGGTGGAGAACGAACCTCGCAAACAGAAATACCTTGAGAGCCGCTTCCCTCATTGCCGTGCATTCTTCAAGGACGTGGCCGATATGAAGCGTGTCAATGCTGAGACCTTTCATGGAACATACGCATGCGTTCCCAAGGTTTGGCTGAATTGGCAACACTGCTGCTAAAAGGGATCATTAATGTTGTAACTATGATGACTGTATGGGGGATTCACTTGGTCATATTTTTGGTGAACTCACTTGGTCATATGTATGGGGAATTCACTTGGTCATATGTATGGAGAATTCACTTGGTTGTATGTATGGGGAATTCATTTGGTCATGTGTATGGGGAATTTAATTGGTCATGTGTATGGAGAATTCACTTGGTTGTATGTATGGGGAACTCACTTGGTCATATGTATGGGGGATTTACTTGGTCATATGTTTGCTGAATTCACTTGGTC
>VSDK01020132.1:252434-270012 GCA_009767595.1 Symbiodinium kawagutii | reverse complement strand
GGCGGCAAGCAACCTGTGTCATGGATAAAACACCACAACATCTCAAGAGGAGTGGACTCACGCAGACCAGCCTCAGAGGAGGAGTGCCAGCACAACTGCGCCAACCAGGATGACAAGACGATTCCAAAACGCTCAGTGCGTTGAGTGCCAACCGAGATGGCAGCCAGAGACCATGAAGGTCCGACAGGACGCAACTCGTCCGCAGTGGGCATAACCCGGTCAGGGGAGGAGTCTGTGCCGAGGAAAAGCCAGGCAACCCGAAGATGAAAGTGAGCGAGGGCGAAGGCAGCTTTGGTCAAGGAGAACCAAGACGTGACCAATTGTTGATAACCAGGATCGGCCGTCAGAGCTGCCAAGGCGGACTTGGCTGCGCGATCCGCAACATCATTAAAGAAGGCAAGGACCCTATCCCGTCCAGACAAGGCACGCCAATCACGGTGAGCCGGGATCCACTTAATACGATGTGACCGTTGTGTCGCGTGTTGGGCACATTGCAGAAAGAAGGACCAAATGTCAGTGTGATCCGCCGGCAGATGGTCACCGCGTTGATCAGCCGGGTAGGATAACAACCGGGAAGAGATGCGAACAGCTGCTTGATTATCGGAGCAAACAAAGGCCTCGCCATATGAAGCGACCGCAATGGCCAGAGCCAGAACTTCGGCCCGGAAGATGGATTGACAAGTAGTGGGCAAAGGACCGGACCAGAGCACTCGGTGGGTAGTGTCAACATGAGCTTCAACCACTGCTGCAGCAGCTAACCGGAGGCGCTTCACCTTAGGGTGCGCGCAGCTACCGTCTGTGAAGAGGAAACCAACCCGGTCATAGATGCGATCCGGCACTGTAGGCCAAGGGACTTGATCAAGGTGGTGTTGCCATGGTCGGACTTCTTCCTGTTCAGACCAGAGCCCGTAAGCCCAGTGATGCTCTTGGAAAACAAAACCTGAGGATTGAAATGCCAGCTCAGTACGGAGGTGGCCAGTGGCCGGACAGTCCCGAGTACGATGGAGGCGTGAATCCTCAGCCCCACAGAGAGGGCAAACCGATTGGACATTGGCTGAGGCAACCTTGGACAGGATGTCAGTGGTATAAGTGGCACCGGTGAGCTGTGTGAGAAGCAAACCTTGATCCTTCACCGGGAACTTGAGCCAGGTGCGGCAGAGGTCAAGATCCAAGGTATCAAGTTGAGTACAAAACTTACGATGCGCGAAACACCCAGTGACGTGAAACATCCAGTCGTTGGCCATCAACCACTCAAGGTGTTTCCAAGGGGTAGAAACCAGATCGAAAGATCGATGTTGATCAACGAAGCGGAGACCAGAATCGTATTCCCAACGCATCTCGTGAAGCTGTGTCAACAAGTGGCGAGTAACCGACCGATAGCGACCTTTGCGATGAAGGGCATTCTGCAACCACTCCCTTGCCTGTGGAAGATACTTCCAGCACAGTCGGAAAAGACGCAGTCGGGACAGAAGAAGGTGGAACTCCGGGTCAACGATGACTGGGGCACCAACAGAAGCACCGACCCATGGATTCATACCAGCTCTATGAACCGAGACGGCCCTGGCGGCCTGAGAACGAAGCCGGTGCAAGGTGGCCGGAGGCATACGCGCGGACTCTGCTCCGTGGAGAGCCTGAGTCCAGACCCCAGAAAGAACTAACCGACATTTGTACCTGCGGGACAACGGAAGGCCCCGAATCCTCTGCAGGCGTCTGTGACCCTGACTAACTCTGGCTTTTCGTTTTGTGGTGGAAGGTTTCAAACTGTAGCAAATATCAGCACCTAGATCAACCTGCGATAAGACAACTTGACAGTGGGAGTCACCAAAAGGAGTCTGCTTCAGAAGCTTGCGATCTCGAGTGGTGCTGGCCCAAAACCAAGTTTTGTCGAAGGAAACCGGCAAGCAACATTCGTCCATAAAGGAAACCAGGGAAGGAATAACCGGCAACAGACGTGATGCCCGGGAAACCAACAACTCCCAGTCATCCGCATACGTGACAGGATGGCTGAGGGGCTCAATCCGCCGCATTGACCGGTCGAAAAGTACTGATAATGCATACATTGCAATAACCGAAAGCGGATCTCCTTCTGGAACACCGGAGTCCGAAGACTGAGCGCCATAGGTCGCTCCGGAAACCAGCAGATGGCGCTGGAGGCCATCCAGACCGCGTATCCAACAGGTGACCAAGGCATGGGGAAATCCAAGCCGTAAGAGAAGGGCTCGGAGAAAAGGGCGACGGATAATATTAAAGGCTTTCACAATATCCAAAACGACTCCGGCTGGTGAATGTTTCAGACGACGGTGATGGCCAATAAATTCGGTCACCCAGGACCAGATCACCCTGGTGGGAAGACGAGGATGGACCAAAGGTTGCGACAAACCCACGCAATGTGACATAACCACCCGGGTGCGAGCACGGGACCAAATGCGGTAAAGCATGGCCACAGTGATGGGCCGGGTGTGATGCCATTCCGGAGGGTGCACGCCCTTGTTGAGGAGGAAGACCAAGAAGTGCGACAACTGGCGCGGCCACTCTCGGCCTATTTCAACCTGATGGAAGAGATCCAAAAGGGGCTGCACTAGCCACTCAGGGAGGAGCGCGAGTTCCCGAACAGTCCAACCGTCAATACCTCGCATAGATTCACTATTGGAGTCATGGAGAGCTTGCTGCCAGGCTTCGAAAGTCAATGGAGGGAGGTCACAAACTGGCTCTTGAGGGAGAGCGTCGATCCAGGCCTGATAACGATGGTCGTCAGTGAAGTGAGTTTCCCGACACCAGTACTGTTTCCAGCCGTCAAAGAAAGCTTTGGACCAAACGTCAGGGTCAGCAGTCACAAAAGTGTAGGACAAGGAAGATGCCTCGCGACGGGTGAGTCGAGTACTAAGACGCAGGTGAGAAGCGGTTTGTTCTTCAACCCAAACCGGTGGATCTGAAAATCGTGTACCGGGAGGGAAAAGGTTGGAATTGTCCACTTGAATCCAAGCCTTACCGATAGGAGACCAAGGTTGAGGAGACAACTGGACTGTGTGAGTAACCTTCATCTCATTGACCGGAGGTTCAGGAATGTCACGGAGAAGCCGGAAGGCAATGGCCCCACCTTTGGACGCCATATTCTCATCCAAGACTTGACTGAAGTGTTCTCTCTTCAGTGCCCAATGCTCCGATGCCTTGCGAGAGGCGGTGACCTTGGCTTCCTGGTAAAGCACCTCCAAGATGTTGAGCCCGGGACACATCCAGAGAGAGAACCCCAGGAGCGAGGAGCTCCAGGCGGAAAACCGAGGAGAGAGAGGGCTACGACGGATACTAGCCCACAGCGTTGAGATGGCGTTTTGAAGAGGTAAGTCATGTTGCACCGTCGCACCCTTGCGGAGGAGGCGAACCAATGACTCAAGGCGGCGAGCTAACTTCTGCCAACGTCGCACGTCCAGAGCAACGGAAGGGTACGGAACCACAAAGTCGGTGGGACGACCAGCGCGAAAGCGTGGCGCAGACACCTTTTGTTTGATCGGAGCATAAGTCTTGCAGCGGCCGTGGTAAGCAGGACGCTTGAAATCCTCTTGGCCTCTGCTGCAAACCTTAGACAAAAATTGTTCCGCAGATCCAGCCCATTGTTCAAGTGCCAAGCTGGTGTCACCTGACTGTAGCGATGACCTGATGGGTTGAGTCCAATCAGCTGCCGCAAAGGACGCTGCGCATTGAGCAACTCTCTCAGGGTGGACGAGAGAATGGTCGAAAACCTTTGGCAAGGGCCATTTCCAAACCTGTGGATTCGTAGTTGGGAGATCCAAGACAACCTTCAACATGGCGTGGGTTGAAACCTCGCCGTGACCGGTGACCTCAACACTCAGGAGATATTGCTGAAGCGCAGGGCTAAGAAAGCAAAAGGAGTGACGGGTGGCATCCTTACAAGTAGGTTGCAGGGGAGTGCCAAAGCGTTCGTTGGCGGCAATGGCTGCGTCAGTCCAACCAAGGGAAACCAAGGATTGGATACCTGAAAAAATGGACCAAGGGTGGTTGAAATCCCCGGAGAGAATGGTGAGACTACCAAGCTGCTGCGCTAATGCGCATGCAGCGGAAATGATTTCACAGTTCAATTTGTACCTCCGTGAAGACAACGGAGCACAAGGAAACAGGTACACAACGATACAATGAACCGGCAAGAGGCCAAATTGAATCGTGGAAACATGTAACCTGGAGGATCGCCAATGCGGATCATAGTGATCCAAAGGTAGCGATGTAAAAAGTTTGCAAGTAGAGACAAATCCCACCCCACGGGACAGGCCTCTGTAGGAACCAAGGTCACTTGCGACCGTGAATTTGTCACCAACGGGAGCTCCCAATGAAACGTTCAAGTTGGCAGCCTTACATTCTTGACCAATGGTGCGTGTGGCTCGCACCGTGTGGGATGTCTCTGACAAGGAGATCAGGTGACAACCAAGTTCGGACAAGATGACGGCTTTACCGAGCAATGCAGTCACATTGAGAGTCCCGACGCTGAGCTTCAGGGGTGCTGCGTGGCCGACACACAGCGCATTTTGGGACTCTGCTCCAACAAACCTTTGATCTCTGTCAAGGCGTCCGCATGGGCTTTCTCTGTGCGTGACAAGCGGGTGTCGGTTTGTTTGCAAAAGGATGACATCATCTTTTCAAACCTGTCTTCAAGAGTAGAAACCTCAGCTACTTGAGTAGCCAAACCGGAGACTTGAGTGGCGATGGCGTCGATGCGGGTACTCGACTGTGCCTGAGCCTGTTCAACCGTGGACGTAAGGGCATCAAGCTTGGACTCCAAGCCACGGACATGTTCCTGAGTGGCTGCTTCGAGTTCTTCGTAGCGGGTCTTGACCTCGGGCACCAGTGGGAGAGACGGGAGTTGAGTGGAGCCTGACGCAGCTGCTGCAACTTTTGGTTGACCATTACCCGGACGGCAAATGCCACGGTGAGTGGATGCAACCACGAGTCCTTGCTGCTGAGGGTGGTCTTCAAGGATGACCGCAGTATGGGAACCAACTGTCACCGTGCGGGAGGGAGGGAGCTGGTCAGAGGACAACAACCACGCTTGTTTGCCTTGACTGCGGAGCACTTTGGCGGCCCAGGAAATTTCACGAAGGATTTGCTTGACTCCGGCCTTTTCAACAAATGCAGGCAATCCAAGGATTCGAAGCCGCAATTACCACCTGGGTCCGACTCATCACTGTGTTCCATGTCAGGTAACAGAACTTGACGAGCAGCCAAGTAACCGGCAGTGTCAACACGGACCGCAAGACCTCTTGAGGTTCGAACCAAACCAACTGCATCATGAACTTTGTCTTGAGCAGCCCGAGCTTCAGACAAGCTCAACCCCGGCAAGGGGACAACACGGTAGCGACTGTCATGTCCACGTCCTTGACCTCGGGGTGTGCAGTACAGGCCTCCGACACCTGAGAGTTGGAGGAGTGACCGGTGATTACTCTCCGGCAAGCGCACAAAACCATGCCAATACGTTGCCTGGGCATGCGAGACCTTGCGTGTTCCTCGGTAAAACGACTGTGACCAGGACTGAAGCAGGTGCTGTGTGTGACCAAAACCGAGTTTGCGGAGGAACAAGGAAAAACCGTCTGCCAACGAGTCCCAATGTTCAGCCTCGGACTTGTAGACATGGCACATGACAACCGAGGTATGTGGTTGAAGACAGGCATCGTCAGAGATGTGCACAGCAGGTAGTTGCACCTTTTGGTCACCCGCTTGGATGACGACTGCACGGAAGGCTGAAGGGTGGCCATTAGCCCAACCAGGTACATTGGTGTCTTGACAGCGGGGCTGATCTTCAGACAAACCAAGTTCACGGCCGTTGGTGCCCAGGACAACGAGGACGGCTGGACCACAGGCTTTGGACTTGGTGATGAAACTCTGAAGGCGGTCTTGAATTTCATCTGCGTTGGTGACTGCAAAACCTGACGTACCCCGACTGAGGGCATCCAAAGTAATCAGTGGAAGGGGAGAACCATTGACCGTGAAGAAGGAAGAGTCAACCTCAACCTGTGAGAGGACAATCTGAGAACGGCGACCTTTCTTGGGTTTCGCAGTGGTGTTGCCTTTGGCCCATGGGTCATCTTGCTGCAAGGGATCTGGCCCTTTGGAGGATGACGAGGAAGCGGAGTGAACCTCACGTTCCGTTGTGAGAACAAGCCGCAAACCTTTTTTGGTGGCATGTTCCTTCAGAGCCGACCATGGAAGTTTGGCAGAAAGGGCTTGTTGGCAAATCTCGTGCCCCAAGGAGAGGACAACCTCATCGACTCTGTTCTTAAGTTCAGAAACTGGTACTCCATGTTGCTGCAGTAGCTCCTTGAGTTCCTGCTCAATGACAACCAAGGACTTGCCACCACCTCCACGCAAAGGAAAAATACGCATGCGTACCAGTTCCCCTCGAAGGTGACCCACAAGAGTTGTAGGAGGCACGAGTCGACCTTGAACCTGGAGGTGAACATGAGTACGCCCTCGGTAGAGTTTTGCGGACAGAAAGTCAGACAAGAGTTGTGCTGGGGCAAGAGGGTCAAAGTCAAGAAAGCCATAGTCAACAATGTGCAGAGGCACCGGTTGACACTGCGCAGTCAGGATGGTTCCTGCGGGTGGTCTCTCATTGAGAGGGCAAAACCGGGAGGCCTGGCCATCGTGTGTGGACAAGGCAGCAGGTTCGAAACCAGGAAAGCAAAGGCGAAGCAAAGCCTCACCAGTGGTCTGCTCTACGTGGATGGGGTAGCGTCCCCAATGAGTAACAACCGTGTGACCAGGAGCAAGGACCGGGGTGATGGCTTGGACACGTTTGGCGGGAACCATCCATAAAGGTGTGTCGGCGCAGGTGCAGGAAGAGATAACCTCGGACGGAGGAAGTCCAAGTACCCTGAGCACGGTTCCCCATGGAGTAAGAGGATGAAAAGGGATGGCAAGGGTACCAACAGGTATGGACATAATGTCAACCTCGACGATGCCATGAGTGCGATCGTCATGAACCGCAATGACCGGAACCTCATATCCCAAATGGAATTGCACAAATTCCTTGAGGGCAGTGGGAGCAAGTCCATAGGGTGGCATCTCAAGTGCGAGGGAGTATGAGCCAATTCTGTAAACGACTTCGTCCCCCGTGACTCCAACCGGGTGAGAGACATAACGGAGGTGAGTTCCAATGACCGCGATGGCAAGGGATTTCAGTGCAGGCCAACCACAACAGGCCAAAGCAAGGATCAAAGGACCAGGAGTCTCATCAAGGTCGAAGTGAAATCCAAGCTGTTTCAAGAGTGGGTACATCACTTGAATCGCCTGCAAAGGAGAAACCGAATCTCCCAAAGCCGCCATGGCAAGCTCTGGATCCTGGTCAATGATGTTCTGCGGTCCAAAACCCAAAATCCGAGAGGCTTCAAGCTGGTGGAAGTGGCGCACCAGAGGGCCAGACTGAACCAACCAGGTGTAGAGACCTTTGGCTTGGAGAAGAGCCGGAGGAAGGAAGGTCTGTCGTGTATAAGATGCCATAAGAACAGGTAAAGGAAGGTCATGCACAACTCTTGCTGCGAGTGTGTCCGAGGAACCTTTCCAGGAGGCCGGAAGCAAGGAAGGGTCTGACAGCTTTTGAAGGATGCCAAAGCTCAAGAGAGGGCACTTGAAGGATGCAGGAACTGTCCAAAATTCTCGGGGATACGAAACCTTACCTTTGATTGGCGAGAAGTCTGGGACTGCACCAATCACGACAAAACATCGACCGCGTTTCATGGGTACGACGTGGTGCAAGTGAAGAACCTGCTTCTGAATCGATAGTCCAAGTGTAGCGGAAAGCTCTTGAACAGGAGACCATAGTTTGAGTTCGGCGAGAGGTTGAACATTTTCACCAACTGCAAGAATTGGTTGAAAGAGGGAGACCAGAGCAATGGTGTGAAGCAACAACTGGCCTTCTGGGGAATCGAAACCTTCTTCCCATCCACCTCGTGAGAAGCTGACACAGGGGGAGGAGAAAGTCCAAAGTTCGAAAGGGGAGGCAAGCGAAAGCTTCCACCAACGACGATCCAACACGTTACCAAGGATAACACAGGACAGCGGACAGGGAGACTGGTCAAGCTGATAAGGAGCGAAAACCGGAAGCTTGACCCGGTCGATCAAACCTTGAACCTTCTCAGGATTAATCTCGATATAGGTTGACTCACGCGAGAGTCCAAGAAGATCGAGACCTTCACCCCAACCTCCAATACCAGCAAAGAGCTCTAGGTGTCGAAGGGAACCATTCAAAGTGGTTGGGTTGCGTACCAAATGGGATTGACCTTCGGGTTCAATGCGAAAGACCGGAGTTCCGGAAAGGACTCCAATGCCTCGAGCCTGTAACACCGTGAACCGTTGACCAACTTGGGGGGTGAAAAACCCCAGCCAGTAAACATCGAAGATACAAATGACCGGTGATTCATCGACTAGACCTTCCCAAACAACCGGTGCACTCAAAACCTTCTGAAGAGAGAATCGGAAACTGCAAACTTCAGCTAAACCAAAGTGCGATGACACTCTCATGCTCTCAAGTCCTGGAAGTTGTGCACCATGCTCCAGGATCAGGGCAGGAGGAAGGTGAGGGCGACAAGGTTTGTCACAAGCCTCGCAGTCCCGAGCCGCGCAAATTGCACAACGGTGCATGGGGAAAGGTCCTTGCCCAAGAATGGAACATGTTGGGTGAATGGTACGTACCCGAAATTCGTCAGGGTTCGAAAGCCAAATATATGATGGTACCAAAACACCATTCGTGGAGGTGTGTAACACGTGGACTTCGGCTTGAGCATGGAAGGCAACCAATGTGAACAGGTCCACACATTCATCAAAGGTGAAAGGAGCTGGAAGGGTGTCATCAACCTCAAAACGTAGGGTGGGAGAAGTGGCAATTGGGGACATTCTGCGAACCTCAGATGATTGGACAATAGATTCATCGTGTTCGGATTGATGAGCAAACTGAGCAACAACAGTAGGATGGATTGCTTCATTACCATGGGGAAGTCTGGACTGTCCATACTGGGTTGCGTGGGTGGCAGTAACCTGGGGAACCACAAGTGGGAGGTCATGCAAAGAAACCGCATTGGGACTAGAGTCAACCTGTGGGTGTGCAAGAGAAGGGTCGTCCCCGGACCGGGCTTGTTTGGTTCCAACCGTTGACGAAACCTGATGTTCTGATGCTGGATGATCACGTAGTGCCTGAACGGTGGAACCTGGGGTCACAACTGGAGATGTTGATGACTTGACCTCAACAATGGGTGCATTCTGAGAAGGGTTGTCCGGAAGATCACCATGACCACCACCCCTACCTGTGAACAAAGGAACCTCATGTGAACCGAATCCAAGAGAGTACCTTTCAAGATGTCGCCAATTGAAACAGTGCGTTGAATCAACCTCCTCAGAACCTTGACCAAGTGGAACCAGAGGCTTCCAAATGCCATCCGCAAGATCATCAAAACTATCACAAACACAATCAGGCGAACCTTGGTCAACCGAAGTAATGGCAGCATCAGCTTGACTCAAACCAGGAAACGAACCTTCACGAGAGAAAGACCCCTGACCCGCTGCTAACTCACACATGTAGGCCTCACGATCGGACTTGTGCTCCTCAGCAGCAACCACATTGGGTTCTGCTGTGACCGGTGAAACTGATTCGGCCGGCTCAGTACCCGATGGTGTTGATGTAGTTACCGCGACATCTGGAGGCATCTCGTCGGAAAAATTCGAAGGTCGTCGGACTGAGGCCTTGGGAGCTGCACGAGGAGCGAGTGGAGGGTCATCCGAAAAGTTTGAAGCCCGCTTCTTCCTTTGCACGGGCATGGGCACAACCTCCTCTTCAACCTCGACCATTTCCTCTTGCGGCGGAACAACTCCTTTGCCTGAGCCTTTGAACCGCTTCGGAGGATTGACTGGTTCCGGAGGGGCCCGGGAACCAGGAGAGACCGCTGATTCAAGAGCTCTTTTGTCTCGAGGAGTTCCTTTTGCCTGTGTCTGTGGTTTGCTCGTCCCACACATCGGGCACACTGTCTTTGCGCCAAAGACTAAGCGTGTGTTGTTAACACAACGCTTGTTGGGACAAACCCAATCGTTGGTAGCATCACCGCCAGTCGACGGAGCTCGAGGCACTTTGCTGCTTGTCGATTCTGCTGTAACCTTGCCTCCAAAAACCGTACGAGGTTTGGAGGAGGAAGCACCGGAACCTGAACCTCCAAGACCCTTCGAAGTAGCCCGAGTTGGGGGAGCACGGACAGGAGGTCGTAGGACAGCATCCGTCTGGGTAGAGTTGTCCATGGTGACCGTCTTCTCCTTCACCTCAATGTGGATGGCATCCTCAGAAATGAAGACCTTTTGAGAATCATAGCCAGTTGTGGCAGAGACGTCAATGACGGCTCGACTGTTCCTGTTGGTCTTGTTGACAGCTGATTGGACCAGCGTTTTGGTAAGGGAGCTGAAGGCTTTGAGGTTGTTGGCGAGGCTCAGTGATCCACCTTCGACACTGAAGACGCCGTAGTCACGGGGATCACCCAGCACCGTAGCTGGTTGAGCAGCAGACCAATCTGACATCTGGATGTCGTTGTAGGCAGCCATTGCTTCAGGGCCATACTGGTGGTCGATCTGAAAGTTCTTGGCGGCACCAGCAATCCATTCCCATGGCAAAGAGTCACTGCACACTGGTGGTGCAGTAACAAAACCTCTGTCAAATTGGTAGCGGAGCACAGAACCTTGGGGAGTGGCAGCACCAGGAGCAAAAGCGACCACGTTTGCCACCATGCTAGGGGCGAAAACAAACCTCGACTCACATGCCGGCAATGTAATGGGAGTAACTTCGGTATCTGATAAGAGTTGAACTGTGGTGGCCGCGGATGGCATGTATCTTACCACTGCTCGTTGGAGCAGATGACGAAGGTGAGTAGAGGAAACCTGGGCTGATTCGGCACAAACCCGCATGTGCTCAAAGGAGATTGGTGCTGGAGCGAAGCCTCCGATGACAACCACTTTTGGAATCATACCTTGGACACCATCCGTGATGGCTGTTTGGACATGCTGGGGAACCGGCGGCACAAGGTCAGAACACCACAGGGGTGAACCAGATGTAGAGAAACGCCCATGTAACCGTTGAACCGGAATGTTCCACTTCGCTTTCCTGGGAACTGCGTCTGAACCGGGTGTGGGTGCGACCACAGATTGAAAGGAACCACCCACCAATGCTTGAAGAACCTGGGTGGAGTTGGTTGTACGTGCCGCTGTGTACTCAAGCGGGGTGAGACCATTCTCAAAAGCTGTGCCCCAGAGAGAGGCAACCTTCGCAACGTGGTCGGACAGGAGCTTGACCGCGTTTTCTGGAGAGACACCTGGATCTGCAGAAGCCATCAACCATTGAAGCGAAGTGTCTGGAGGAACCGGCTGTGTGTCATACAAAGCCTCCAGACAAGCACCTTTGAAGATGTCTTTGTCTTGGATAGACGCATTGGCCAAAAATTGCCTCACCGCTGTGAGAACCTGCCCTTCAGAGAGTTGGGCAAACCTTGTGGGATCGGCTTTGATAGCCAACCGTCCCTCGAGGACCATTTGGGCTGGTCCCGCTCCCAGAGAAGATACCAACCGCAGGCAATGTGCGTGTGCCGCAAGGACCGAAACCTCTTGTGGATCACCGCCAAGGAGACGGGTCATCCACTGCTCTGCCATGACGCTGGCACCCCCAAACCTTCAAAGACCGAAACTCTCAAAACCGTCGGCCGTCGCAGCCCTGCCTTCTGGCAGGCCGTTTTGAGCCCAGGCTACTAAATAAGAACACTGTCTTTTTTTTTCCGGGGCTAGTTGCTTTACAACAGAAATTACGGATCTTTCCTGGAAATTCTAGGTTCTACAAATAGATTTCATTTGGTTCTTATTTGATGCAAACTACAATATGTACGCATTACATGTCCACTGACATGAAACTACACCACTTGAAAGAATCTAAACAACATGGAAGGACTTGTTTTCGATATCTTTTGATAGTGTTGTTAATTCGTGCTAATCGCAGAAACTTGCTGACGCCCACTGAAAAATCCGACTGAATCATGCTGTTTGATGCCATTGGAATGCCATTGGATGCTGTTGAAATCTGTTGAGAGCCCTCTGCGCTCAAAAGGAGGGCCTTTCGGCCGCCAATTTCAGGCGAAGGTCCAAGTTTTTGCAACGCTTCGCGGGCCTGGCACAGCTGAAGCCTTACCAAGTCTTACTGAAATATGATATGCCTCTTATGTCTCTTATAATGATTTAATCCATACAGTAAATATCTATGAAGAGTATCTAACAAACAATGCAAAAAAGTAAAACATGTGGTGCCCGAAAGTAAACTCCAGTACGTACCTCACATGACCTCACTCTAGGCTTTGACGGATGGCCTTGCATGAAGAAGCATACCTCACGAAGACTGTACCTGAATCAATGAGCAAGTAAACAGTTTACTGTCTGGAGTTTTCATTTTTTCCACGTAAACTTTCTACAAAGAATTTGCGGCTCCATTGATCTTTGCCTCGGAATGAACCGCTGGCAGGATCAACATGGAGCTCTACCTGAGGAGATGTGAGGAGCAGTTAGTCTAGGCTGCAGTCACTGCAGTCTTTGTTGCAGCATCTTGGAGCTGCCTCTTGGTGAGAGTTTCACAGGGTCTAGCCTCTGTAGCTCCAGCCCCTTGGCTCAGCAGGTAGTTTTCGACATCCTCCTGGGACATTTTCCAAAGTACTCAGGATTGACAAGGAGAAACATGGAAAAAACAGAGAGAGAGAGAAAAACTGGTGTCACTGGAGAAACGTGGTTGCTTTGCTTTGACTCGCTGTTTTGGCTTGAGGTAGTCCTCCCAAAATCACATGAAGAGCAACGCTTAACACCCCAAGTCCCAAACACACACTCACAAACAAAAAAGTTACATGGACCGTCCTTGCGGAAATCGAGAGCGAGGTTTTTGATCACAAGCGTTGAAACCTGATCCAAAACCAAGAGTAAAAACATATCGAATAAAAGTGATCTAACGTAG
The DNA here is from genome assembly GCA_009767595.1 of Symbiodinium kawagutii. NCBI lineage: Eukaryota > Dinophyceae > Suessiales > Symbiodiniaceae > Symbiodinium > Symbiodinium kawagutii. The sequence continues at coordinate 256,997 of VSDK01020132.1, read as the reverse complement.
TACAAATAGTAAAAATAGTGTGTGTAAAAGTTCCATTGCGCTTTCAACATGCCTCCTCACCACTGGCCCGACGATTGAGAACCGACTTGCCTCCATCAGCTGCGCTTAGTAAAGAATCGGAAGCAACGGAAGTGTCTGTGCTCAGCGCGTGCCTTTCCCCTCACAGGGATTTAGCGCAGGTGAGGCGGGCGCCGTCACGCAAGTCCTCGAGATCAGCACTTCTTCCAACCCTTCCAATGCCCTTCCAACCTCTGGCATCGTGTTGCATCTAGCCCATACATATCATCAGAATCAAAGACGGAGATCAGCCTTCGCCCCGGAGGTTGCTTCCGTCGATGAGATTGACGAACATTAGACTGACCTGAGCCAACAAACACTATTGAAGAATTTTCCTTCTGGAAGTCCTTCCATACATCATATACGTTTGCATGTTTGTAGAATTTTGCACATTTCCTGTTTTCTCATCACATCTTCATGTTAAGGTCAAAGCATGCTAGCAGTTGGGGCGAGCAACTCAATGCTCTTGCTTCCAGATCTGCTTCCTGTGGGAGTCACAAAAAGGAAAGTTTCGGTGCTTCCAAACTGAAACTCTTAGCATCGTCCGTATTCGCCCGTGCCTCTTTGTCTAATGTGTCTGGATGTATCATTCCGCTCCTAGGCAAAGGAAGGAGCGCTTTGCCCTTTGACCATTCCGTTTAGAGAAGCTTGTCGGAGCTTGTGTCTCTTTTGCTTTAAGACAACAAATGGTGTGGGCTACAACCCTCACGGATCTTCGAAAGTATTCAATCTATTTATATAAATCTCGCAAGCTTGCGTAGAGGATGCATGGACTCCGCACGCGAACCAAAAATTGATCAAAGGGCGCGGCGGTTGACCGACATCAGATCCGTCCAATGCTGGATCTGGGAGCCTTGGTGACAAACCAGGAATGTGAGATCTCTAATGATCTAAGGATCTAATATGTCTAATGGATTCTAATGGTCTAATTCACAAAGAAGATTACTTCTGTTCATGTGAACATGTTGAGGCGATTCATGTGCTTGTTTCATCTCATAGGATGAGGACTGTGGTGAACGTCCGTGCCGCCCTGCCATCCACCTGGAAACAGTATGCCAAGCATGTGCAACATCATAGCCCAGCTTGGAGGAATCTCCAGCTACCAACGCGCACACACTCCCGAAGAGAGCAGGGGTTGGGCTGACGTCACAAGGAAGACACAAGGATGCAAACAAAAGGAATGGAAACCAGGCGAGCCAAGAGCCAGACTTTTGCGCGGATGGATTGAATTCAGGCGCCGAAGGGTTAAACCTGAGCTATCAGTGATGCTGCGAATCAGTTCTGGTTTTGAGCAAGTCACAGGTTCCTTAGGGCTCAGCTCAAAAAATACATCTTTCTCAATCGCTTGTGTTGCTACCATGGTAACAGAGCGGATTGTTCACCTGTCCAGAGTGCACACCGAGTGCGACCACTAGTTGTATGCACAGTTTCGAAAGAGTCCAAGTCCAAGCAGTCAAATTTTCGCATAATTTAACTATCTCTTTTTGAAGGGTCTCCGATGGTGGTACATCAACAAGTAATGAGTGTATTGATGATACCCAATGATGCTGATGTGGGCCTGCAGCGTTGGGGGGCCATTCAAGTGCACTTGAGCCAGGAAGCAGGCATGTTCCCGAAAAACGGGTCCGTGGAACATGAACTCACGCTTCTCCCTCCACCAGCAAATTGTGCTTGAACACAACTGCGTTGTCACTGAGGAGTCTTTTTGAAGAGATCAAGGGCATAACTAACATCGTTTTGTACTTTTTACAAAACACTCAAGAACGAGCAACGAGAGAGATAGAGCAACGCAACTGTTTTATGCTGTTTTAACACTTCGCGTTTCGCTAATGTGTGTGGTTCCTCTAGCACTTTGGGCAATTTGGACAACCACAGTTTGCAGCCTGCAACAAGTAAAATAAGCAATTCTTTTGTCCCAACTTCCATGAAACTTGGAGACTCCGAAATGGTTTCACAACGCTTCTTCAGGCGAAATTGAGCTTGCTTTGCAAGTCTATCCACCAACTGTCATGGAAATTTGTTGATCTCCAGCCATCCACTTGAGCACTGTTGAGCTAGCATTCAGATTTATTTTTTGTTCAAAGGATTCTGAAATGAGGCGAACAGCAACTGCAATGGAAGCGGTCACAAAGTAGCTGATGATAGTCTTCTGAAACAAAGGTTTCAACGGCATGTAAAGTACCTTTGCTTGGTGCTCTCAACGGAGCTGCACCAAGACAGAAGTGATGTCGTCCTGGGTCGTGAGAACTTTGATGACGCGAAACTGTTGCATTTCCCATGCCTGTCTGAGGGTCCGAACGCAATAATTGCCACATTGCTGATTCCAGCTCTTCTTGGCTTCACTTTGCAACTTGTAGAAAGCCAATGCGGGGTCCTGCAAAGGCACAGCGTGTTTCAAATGGAAGTAAATTCCAAAATTACGCAACACAACTGTCAACTTTGGAAAACCAATAGGTTCAAGGGTTGAATGGGCATCCGGCTTACCTGAGCCTTCGCCACTGTGTTAACCACGAACTTCGAATCCAAAAAATCCCAAACTCCTTGGCAACAACCCATGATCGAACATCGCCAATGCAGCAATGCCCGCGTGACCAAAACCAAATCACCCACATAATCTCATATAATTTCTCAGTGTATCGAATCATAACATTCGTCACACGCTGTCATCGCAAAAGTGGACCCAAAATGGGGTGAACACAGCCAAACCCAGGATATTCTGACATCCTGGCTCTCTAAACTTGAGTGTGAGGCCGTCCGTGGCCAAAAGAATGAAAACCTGGACGGGTTTGAAAAGTTTGTCTTGGAATTACAGCGTGTAGATCCTGAAATCTGACAGTCGACAAAGTTCTGACAGCACTCGTTGAAATCACTCTCATCAGAATCTTCGTTCACCAGGAGGTTCTCGGCTCGCTGAGACTCCTGCTTTATCGTTCAAGTCAACCTCTGTTTTGACTACCTGTCAGCTCATGCGTGAAAATCGTGAGGCACGCGCATGAACTGCAATAGTTCAAACAATGTGACAAACCAACTTTGTTATTTGCGTTCAAAAACACCTTCCACATCCTTCCACGCTGTTCAACTGTAGCTGAAGAATCTGTCACGCCTTGCAACTATTTTGGAAAAAACAGAAACTAAAACCAGCTGAAACTTGAATTTTTTGCCTCGCCTCTGGCGTAGCAATCACGCCAAAATCCTTGACGCACTGGTCCCCCAACGTTCTGGACGTTGAAAGCCCCGGCATGTTCTGGACAATGGCGACAGTGTGCAAGTGAAGAATCATCCAGAGCGATTTGCGTAATATGCAGCCTGCGGTCTGGTATTTCGAACAATGGCATTTTGCAGCGTCCTTGCTCTTGATGAACATGCGATGAAATACAAATCCATCCTGAGCTCTTGCATAATCACAAACAGCATGTGAGCGATTACATTCGACGAAGTGACCAGCGGAAAACACACTGAACTGCCACTCGCTTTGGACACAGCAAAAACATCGAATTTGCTTAAGCCGCACTTACATATAAATAGTCACACATAGTTACAATGTATTCTGGTAGATCGCACAATCTGATGCCGTGTGATGCAAATACATCTAAACATATAAAAATAAATAAAAAAAATAAATATATGTATATATATATATAAGTAAAAAATGAATAAACAATACATGTAAAGAGAAAATCGTAATTGATGTATTTTTTACAAATGTTCACATAAGATAAATATCAAAAAATGTGCTTCAGTGCATGTGTAGTATGTATATATATAGATATATAAACATTCAAATTTACATATTGAAAAAAACGTAAGACAATAATAGATCAATATAAGTAAACAAAAGTAAAACCAACATATAGATATAAGACTGAAAAACATGGAAAACAAAACACATATATACTGGCAAGTATAAGACAGATGTGAGGGTGTGAAGATGTAGATCCGCAGATGCCAAAGTGTGAAGACGTAGATCTACACATGTGAAGGTGTGAAGATGTAGATCTCCAGATGTGAAGATGTGAAAATGTAGATCTGTGAAGATGTATTACAGCAGCTGTTTTTTACGAAGAACCCTTCACAAGTTTTCTCGGGGAAAAACTGCAAAATAAACGAATAAACGCATATCTTTCTAGAAAAACGAAACACATAAAGAAGTAGAGAATAGACAAATAAAACATGAACACAAAAACACATGAGATGTTGCATGGTCTAAACATCTTGCAAAAATGGCGGGCTGCCACGGGCACATGCAGGAAAACATGATCTTCAAACCCCTTTTTGAATCCAATCAGACTTGCATCGATCTCTGGGTCCTTAAAAGTTTTGTTCCCCACCTGTCAGGTGAGGGTTGTTAGATTTTATCAGAGCTGCGTCCTCCTTCTCTTCCTTCTCCTCCTCCGGACCCCTCAGCCACGACCATGTACGACTAGTGGTCGCTGCCGGACCTCAACCGCGACCATGCACGACTAGTGGTCGCTGCCGGACCTCAACCGCGACCATGCACGACTAGTG
>VSDK01020132.1:185990-251802 GCA_009767595.1 Symbiodinium kawagutii | reverse complement strand
AGAATGTCAGAAGATATGTCAGAAAGAATGTCAGAAGAGATGGTAGAGAGAATGCCAAAAGATATGCCAGAAAGAATGTCAGAGAGAATGTCAGAAGATATGTGAGAAGACATGCCAGAAAGAATGTCAAAAGATATGCCAGAAAGAATGTCAGAGAGAATGTCAGAAGATATGTCAGAAGACACATCAGAAAGAATGTCAGAAGATATGCCAGAGAGAATGTCAGGATAGAATGCCAGAGAGAATGTCAGAAGAATGTCAGAAGAGATGTTTGAGAGAATGCCAAAAGATATGCCAGAAAGAATGTCAGAGAGAATGTCAGAAGACATGCCAGAAAGAATGTCAAAAGATATGTCAGAGAGAATGTCAGAGAGATTGTCAGAGAGAATGTCAGAACAAATGTCAGAAGACATGTCAGAAAGAATGTCAGAGAGAATGGCAGAAGATATGTCAGAAAGAACGGCAGAAGATATGTCAGAAAGAATGTCAGAAGATATGCCAGAAGGAATGCCAGAGAGAATTTCAGAAGATATGTGAGAAGACATGCCAGAAAGAATGTCAAAAGATACGCCAGAAAGAATGTCAGAGAGAATGTCAGAAGATATGTCAGAAGACATGTCAGTAAGAATGTCAGAAGATATGCCAGAAAGAATGTCAGGATAGAATGCCAGAAAGAATGTCAGAAAGAATGTCAAAAGATTTGCCAGAAAGAATGTCAGAGAGAATGTCAAAGAGTGTGCCAGAGAGAATGTCAGAAGATTTGTCAGAAAAAATGTCAGGAGATATGCCGGAGAGAATGTGAGACAAAAGTGGAGCCAACAAGCGGTGTTGACATGACATGGTGGGGATCACTCGAAGAAAGAATGTCAGAGAGAATGTCAGAAGAATGTCAGAAGAGATGTCAGAGAGAATGTCAGAAGAATGTCAGAAGAGATGTCAGAGAGAATGTCAGAAGAATGTCAGAAGAGATGTCAGAGAGAATGTCAGAAGAATGTCAGAAGAGATGTCAGAGAGAATGTCAGAAGAATGTCAGAAGAGATGTCAGAGAGAATGTCAGAAGAATGTCAGAAGAGATGTCAGAGAGAATGTCAGAAGAATGTCAGAAGAGATGTCAGAGAGAATGTCAGAAGAATGTCAGAAGAGATGTCAGAGAGAATGTCAGAAGAATGTCAGAAGAGATGTCAGAGAGAATGTCAGAAGAATGTCAGAAGAGATGTCAGAGAGAATGTCAGAAGAATGTCAGAAGAGATGTCAGAGAGAATGTCAGAAGAATGTCAGAAGAGATGTCAGAGAGAATGTCAGAAGAATGTCAGAAGAGATGTCAGAGAGAATGTCAGAAGAATGTCAGAAGAGATGTCAGAGAGAATGTCAGAAGAATGTCAGAAGAGATGTCAGAGAGAATGTCAGAAGAATGTCAGAAGAGATGTCAGAGAGAATGTCAGAAGAATGTCAGAAGAGATGTCAGAGAGAATGTCAGAAGAATGTCAGAAGAGATGTCAGAGAGAATGTCAGAAGAATGTCAGAAGAGATGTCAGAGAGAATGTCAGAAGAATGTCAGAAGAGATGTCAGAGAGAATGTCAGAAGAATGTCAGAAGAGATGTCAGAGAGAATGTCAGAAGAATGTCAGAAGAGATGTCAGAGAGAATGTCAGAAGAATGTCAGAAGAGATGTCAGAGAGAATGTCAGAAGAATGTCAGAAGAGATGTCAGAGAGAATGTCAGAAGAATGTCAGAAGAGATGTCAGAGAGAATGTCAGAAGAATGTCAGAAGAGATGTCAGAGAGAATGTCAGAAGAATGTCAGAAGAGATGTCAGAAAGAATGTCAGAAGATATGCCAGAGAGAATGTCAGGATAGAATGCCAGAGAATGTCAGAAAGAACGTCAAAAGATTTGCCAGAAAGAATGTCAGAGAGAATGCCAAAAGGTATGCCAGAGAGAATGTCAGAAGATTTGTCAGAAAATATGTCAGAAGATATGTCGGAGAGAATGTGAGACAGAAGTGGAGTCAACGAGCTGTGTTGACATGACATGGTGGGGATCACTCGAAGTAAAGTAATTTTTACTTTCAGCCCTCTCCTGAGGGTAGGGAGCGGTTAACACTCGCCACTTTGTGAGCATTGCGCCGCAATCCCCCCTGGAGTTAGTTGCGGCCCCTGGGGGTTCCATTTTAGAATACTAAACCAGGTTTGGGGGGGCGCGCTGTCTACAAAATCAAAAAACCAAGAGGTATCCTACCAACTAAATCGGTAACTTGGTTTGCGGTCAATATGACGCCTTCAGTCCATGGATGTTGAATGCGTGCTCCGGACAGATATTCTTCCTGGAGACCTGACATGAAGACACATGAATCGACATGGAAAAACTTTTACAGATCATTGGTATCCTGAAATTCACGATTGTTCTGGATATCCCACGGTATTCCATGGTATTGTCCGTCATTGATACTCTTTGTCGTAACTTGATGAAACGGTCCATGATTTTCATTGCCAATCTCTCAACTGGTTTTTAAAACAAACCCAAAAACACACGAAAAAAAAACAACAAAACATGTAACTCAAGAACGCAACAACCATTCTATGGGGGTTCTCTGTCCAGAATGGATAATGTTTACTGGTAAATAATAACCCCCCCTTCCCCTTCTTCCAATACCCCCTAAATACAAGTTGAAAAAACCATCTGGAGAGCTAATTGCTTCTATAGTGACGGAGAAGGAATTCAATAAGCAGGAAACCTTGAATCTATTTTAGCATTGTTAAATGAATTGGCTAATTTTTAAAGACAATTGAAACCAGAACTCTTCAACATTTGGATCATGAATTTAATGTTGCTAAATAAATTGGCTGATTGTTAAGTAAAATGAAAACCAGCACCCTTCATTATTTGGATCATGAAATTAGCGTTGCTAAATGCATTGGCTTATCGGTAAAGAAATTGAAACCAGAACTCTTCATTATTTAGATCATGAATTAGCATTGCTAAATGAATCAATTGGCTTTTGTGAAAGATAATTAAAACCAGAACTTTTCATTATTTAAATCATGAATTTAGTATTGTTAAATGAATTTGTTTATTGTTACAAACAATTAAAACTACAATTCTTCATTATTTGGATCATGAATTTAATATTGCTCAATGAAGCAGCGAAAAATTAAATATAATTGGAAAAATAAGAGCCCATCAAATAGAAATATTTTATTTAGGGGGGTGAAAACAAACATTTTATTGAGAGGATCTCAGGCCTCAAGGCTACCCCCTTTGTGAGATTGATTTTCTTATTTTCCGGATATGGTTTTAAAGTAGGAATTGAACAATTGAGGGTTGAACAATTTTGTCAGACATCCAGCATCTGGATCATGAGTTTAATGTTGCTGAATGAATTGCCTAACTGTTGAACATAATTGGAGAAACAAAAGACCATCAGATGAAGATATTGTAACTTGTATTGAGGGGGGTAAAGACAAACATTTTATTCAGAGGATCTCAGGCTTCTAGGTTACCTTCTTTGTGACATTGAATTTCTTAATTTCCGGATAAAGTTTTTAAATTAGGAATTGATCAATTGAGGGCTGAGATTTTTTTCAGACATCCAACATTGGGATCATGAGTTGAGCATTGCTGAAAGAATTGCTTACTTGTTGATCAAAGATTGAAAAATAAAGAGCCTCAGATAAAAATATTTTATTTAGGGGGGTCAAGACAAACATTTTATTCAGAGGATCTCAGGCTCCTAGGTTACCTTCTTTGTGAGATTGATTTTCTTAATTTCCGGATACGGTTTTTAAATTAGGAACTGATCAATTGAGGGTTGAAATTTTTTCGGACATCCAACATCTGGATCATGAGTGTAGCATTGCTAAATGAATTGCTTAATCGTTAATATGATTTGACAAAAATGACCACGGTTCAAATTTGTGTTCACAAATTTGGTCGCCCAGAAATTTTGGACGTACTTTATCTAGGGGTGGTTTACTATTGCAAACGGGGATTGGGCGTATTTTACTCAGAGGGATTATTATTAACCTGTTGACATCAAGGTTTTTGGACACGTGGGCTTTCACCTGCTCTTTCCGTTTTGGAAAGGAATTCATGGTCGTGCGTGGCCCAAAGAAAACGCAGAACGATGACACATGATCATGGCCGAGCCCAACTCCCAACATGCACAAAATCGGAGAGAGCCCGGCAAGTAATCATTGGAGGTAATTCCAGCGGAGAATGGCCACTCACTTCCTTCTCCAGCTCGTCGCCATGCTGCCGCTCTGGGGCGACTTTTCCATGAGAATGTCCGATCACCTCAAAGCTCGCCATCAACTGACGATACTCTGTCCTTGCGACTCATGAAAATCATGACGGATGGCGGTTGCGCGACGATGCCTTCTCAAAGCCCTACTCCAAGTCCTTGTTTTGCACCGGCAAACCTACCCCACGGGTCAGCGCCACTCCACAAGGCTGGCGGACAGTCAGTCAGCAACCGCATTCCAAGCTCACAGTGCGCCTTGGCACTTGAAAACTCCGCGGTTTCCTGCGAGCTGGAAATGTTAGGCCACAAAATTTGAACGCGTGAGCGCGGCCTGACCAAAGTTCCAAAACGAACAATCTCAACTAGACTATATGTTTCGTTTTGCGTTGACTGCCACGTTCTTACAACATGGAAGGGTTGTTAACTTCGTATGTAATACTATGCCTAGGAAGGCCTGGGCATCACAAACAATTACCATCCACTACCCGTGCTTTCGCTCTCATCCCTGCGCTTTGGCCCGCACCTTTGGTTTGCCAAGAAAGCAGGCAAGGTTGCGCTCCTGAGAGATGAGATGGTGGGCACACGGCAACATCTCGTTGGAGCCTTCGAACCTCTGGTTGATTTCCGCAATATTTTTGGTCTCATGTCTAGTCGCCGCATATAGAGAATTCTTTGCGGGAATTTCAGCACCCAATCAACATGTATAACGAAAACAATATACTATACGTCGCGTAATAATGTCGTATAATCTCAAACAAATGGCACGCGGACTCCAGGCGGGAACCGCGTTACGCAAACATAGCTACAAACATCCTCCTTTTCCCTTGTCATGTTGTCTTCCAGTCTCCTGCTCGGTGGCGTGCTGCATGCTGGGCGCCCGTTTCACGCCGCAGCATCTGCTTCACCTGAAACCTTGGCAAGTTGCGAATGGTAGCACGGCTTGGGTTATCCTGCAAAAAGGTCGGGCGTAGATATGTGTCATTGTATATCACGTAACGCGCGTTATGTCACGCGCGCGAATTGAACGGAACACTTGGGCTCGTAAATCCACTGACTGACAAATCGCTCGCAGCGCCGCCCACATTCTTTTTAAAGACCACTGACAAATGAAAACTACAAAGCGTGGGCCAAACATGCCATGTATGTACATCATACGATACACTCACAGCTCGCAACTGTACACATATCTGGCCGCGCCTCCCGAGTTGCGTTCGTAACCAGTCAGACATACTAAGCGGTCTCTCACCTGTTCTTCACCAGGAAATAATTCCATACTAGCCCATAGCCAAGCCCAAGCCAAAAGAAACCATGCCTTCAAAGTCAAACTACGATCTCCTTTGTTCACGCCTTTCAAGGCCTTCGCCATCTCGCCTTCTGCGGCTGGCTCCTTCAAGACATCTGCCGGCATCTCACGGGTCGATCTATTCTTGAACTTGAAGTATTGCATAGCAGCGCTTTCTTGGACCCAATTGTATTGTGTGTCAACGTGTTTGGCCTTGCCCAAACCACGACCAGACCCCGTAGCAATTCCTGCACTTGCGCCCGCGCAAACTTCACTGGTAGGCGACGAGCCCCAATCTTTGGCACTTGAAACTTCACCCGGAAGGTCGCTGGCTGCACTGACTAGCGCATAGTACTCTGATTCACCGTCGCTCAGAGGCACTACGCCTTGGCCTTTGCTGAAAGTTTTCACACAACAACCGCCTAGCATCGCCTCCTGACGCCGACTTCCTAGTCTGGACACATCCACCATGATGGGCATCTGACCGCATACGCGCGGAAAGAATTGCGCTGTTCTTGGTCTTTATCTAAAAAATCCCGCCAAGCGCTTCAACATGGTCATTATATGAGCAACTGTTGGTTGCTGCAAACCTTGCGCTAGGGATCTGGTAGCTGCTTGCAGATCAGGACGATCTTGGGCTAAGTGGGCTGCTTGCATAGTGGCAGATCCATATATAGGCCGTTGCGTATCTGCTGACAGAAAGTCCTTGGACGCTTTGACGCTTTCGACTGCGCCTTTCGCAATTGGAGTTGTGACCCGGCCTGCTGGCCGAAATCCAAGTCAACCAGCTACGAATTCAGCATGTCTTGCATCTGGCCCCTGCCAGATACCATCTTCTTTCCAAGCAATGTTCCTGTCAAAGCGCTAATGTTCTGAACGGCGTTCGGAAATCGAGGTGGACCTAAAATTCGACGTTCAACTACAATCTTGAGCCAAATCACCGTTTGGTGTCACGATAGCTGCCTGCCATGCCTGGTAAAATTATCTCCATGAACAGTGACACGATAGCCGCGACCAACATGGTAATAGATGCACCGACTGCTCTTCGCTTGGTGAAAACCAAGTCCGACCATTGTATCTCTGATGGCCAACTCCCAATTCAACAGAGCACCTCTTGTTCCACATGGGCTGCGAACTTGTCTTCTCTGTCAGACAATTTGACCTTCTGTCAAATGGCTCATCATCGGCGCGATCATCTGGGACATTTGTTGAGCTTGTGGACTTGGGAATCTGTTTTGGCTGTTGCTCGCTCATTCTGTCTTGGCAAGGTTGGCGCTCAAAGCCTGTAGCAACCTGGCTGGCTTTCCGCTCAGATATGGTCCGTTTGAACCGAACAGGCGCTAAAACTTCTTGAGCTTCAGGAGTTTCAGGACGACTCTCCTCCAAGCAATCAGGAAGTGTAAAGAGCCTAGAAGCAGCTCGGCGCCTACACCTGCACATTCACTGCTCGGTATCAGAACCGCAACTCCATTCCCATGAGCGGCCTATTTGGGCTTGTAAATCCAATGGCTGACAAATCACTCGCAGCAGTGCGAAACGCTTCTCAAGACCACTGACAAATGAAACCTGCAACTTTAGCTTGGCTTGAGCCAAACATGGCATGTATGTACATCATATGACGCACTCACAACTGCACACATATCTGGTCACACTTGCGTGTATGTTTTAACTGTATTCATATATCAATATTGTATTTACAAATATCTTAATATATGTATAAATAAAATGTATCCAATATGTTGATATTTAATTATATATATATTCCAATATATACACAAAATATCTGTATATATATATACACACGTATATACAAATGTATCTATATGTATCTATGTATGTATTTAAATTCACATATATACATATATGCGCACGTGCTTCCATGTTCTCAACATGTTGTGACTGTCCGCAAGCAGCTTTCCGAAGTTGAAATGGTCATCACGCCCTACCCTCGAATTTAAGTAGGCGGCCTCACCTTCCTGTTCCACTAAATGACTCGGCTTAGGACGCGTCGACGGATTTGATTTTGAAACGCGATCCGTGAGCATTGATGACGCCGCTGAAGTTCCAGAATCTTCTGCTCAAGTTCCGAAACACTTCGTCGAGAGGCTTTCGAATCCAAGGACCTTGTGTCTACATGAAAGGCTTACGGTCGTTCACTGCGGTTCCAACTGTTCATGTGTCAGTTGCCGTTCCCACGTGCCTGAATCGCAACTCCTCACTGTGTGTTCCGCCTGGGTGGGGTCGGAGCCCGATCGCGTGATAGCAAGAAAACACATACCAAATTATTCGACCTGAGTAGTATGTTTTAGCTGTGACACCGTTCACGTTGCTCCCTCCGTTTGTGTTTTACCGCCATCAATTCGCATTGACCATCATTAACCACTAGCAATTCGGCTAGTCTGCTTGGCATGTCAGCAACTTCTGACTCGTGCGAATCTCCACTTGCGAAGCGACTGAAGCAACTGAGACTCAACTGTCCCAGCTCTGCAAACCAGCAGCAAGGAGATGGCATGGGCAGTTTGAAACAGCGACGAGCAAGGATGGAAGATGCAGGCTTGGGAAAATTTGAGGATTGCCCGACAAAGCCATCCAAACTCGAAGTTTTGGGAAGCGCAAGTGACCTGATTTGTTCAGCGTGGGCGGGTCCAGCTTCATCAGCCAGCGTTCGTTCCTGCTCTAGTTTCTCTGGGTTTTGCTAGTCGTCCACCAGTCCTTCTGTCAGCCCTCCGACCTCGTCGATTTGGATATCATCGCCTGGCGCAGCCAATTTCTTTCAACTCGGGTTTCCATCCGAAGGGGGCGAACGCAGCACAACGGGGCGAGGGAAAGAACCAAAACAAATCCTTTCAAAAGGGCACACGCAGCATGAATTTGCGCCACTTCAGCTCTGTTGCCAGAAGCTGTGCGCTAGTCAACGGCTGTGTCCACAACCTGCATCGGTGACAATTTGTGGAACTAGTGGCGTCAAGTAGAAAAGGGGGCTCATGCACCAGCAGGAGTTTATATTTCTAGGGCAAATACGTTCTCCGTTGAGAACTCAATGTTTGTTGTGGAAGCATGGTGGAAATCAAAGCATGCAAAGCTGTATGGGGATCCTAACCCCTAATGTCAACTCTGGAATAATAACCCCCCTGCAAATAAAGTACGCGAAATCCCCGTTGTAAAAAAAAACACGCACCGAAATGAAGTACGCCAAAAATTTTTGGGTAACCAAATTTGGTTGGAAAAAATGTCTTGAACCCTGTCCTAATTTGTTCAAATTATATGTGCAATCAGGCAATTCACTAAGCAATGCTAAACTCATGATCCAGATGTTGGATGTCCGAAAAAATTCTCAACCCTCAATTGACCAATTCCTAATCTAAAACCCTATCCGGGAATTAAGAAAATCAATCTCACAAAGGGGGCAGCCTTGAAGCTTGAAATCCTCTAAATAAAATGATTGTTTTTACCCCCTAGGTAAAATATCTTCATCTGATGGTCTCTATTTTTTCAAATGATATTTAACAATTAAGCAATTTATTTAGCAATGCTAAACTCATGATCCAAATGTTGGATGTCCGAAAAAAAAAATCTCAACCCTCAATTGATCAATTCCTAATTTAAAAACCTTATCCGGAAATTAAGAAAATCAATCTCACAGAGGGGGCAACCTTGAAGCCTGAGATCCTCTAAATAAAATGTTTGTTTTTACCCCTAGATAAAGTATCTTCATCTGATGGTCTCTATTTCTTTCAAATTATATTTGACAATGAAGCAATTCATTTAGCAATACTAAACTCATGATCCAGATGTTGGATGATTTCTGGTTTTAATCATCCTTAACAATTAGCCAATTCATTCAGCAATACTTAAATCTCTTCTGGATTTCCTGCCAATTGGATTTCTTATTCGTCAATTTAAAATTGGGATCCCCGTAAATAATCTTATGTAAGTGTATTTAGGGGGTATTGAAAGAAGGGTGGAGGGGGGGGTTATAATTAAAGAGTTAATATCATGGATCCCAATTTCGTCTGAAACAATGTTGTTGGAGGCTCCAGGAGTCCCAGGCCACTCGTTCCAATGCATGGCCGAGCCACCCAAGTTGAGGAGCAGCGGTTGAAGCGATCGTCCCACTGCACCTAGGGCAGGGGCGCTGCGGCGCCAAACGGCATGAAACGAAGTCAAGGCTCCCGTTGATGAACGAGCAAATAGTCAAGCTATTTACACACGTGTGAACATGTACACGTACATAAATAAATAAATAAATAAATGAATGAATGAATAAATAAATAGGTAAATAAAAAATAAGTAAAAAGAAAAAACACATATATATATATGCATATATATATACACATCATATAGGTGCAGGTGTGTGCAAAACATATGCTGGTCAATGGGGTTCACCCAGTTCTTGTTTCTGACAGTTTCCAAATGCGAAAGACTGAGCGTCCCAGCGCTATTCTCGTCGCAAATGACGTACTTGTATTCGATCATCTCGCCCTGGGGCCGTGTCGATTTTGGGAAAGCTAATTCAACTCAAGAAGGTGCACTGGTCGAATTTTCACGTCCACGGACTCAGTAATGTTGATTATTTTGGATCATTTTAAGATATCTTCAGAGTCTCAAACTCATGCAATGTGATTTTGATCCCCCCAAACGAGGTGCTTCATGGCCTCCTGCAACAAGGCTCATGTTTCCACACAGGAAACGCAGCCGAAGACGTCGTGAGAGCCTCAATGGTCAAAGTGCATCCTTTTGTGTCCAAAGTGCTTGCAATCTGCGCCACATTCCGGCCAGGTACCTTTGCCTGGATTCCGAGGGTGGGAATGTTTCCTGGCAACACCGTCGGACCAAATCATCGGATGAGACCCATGAGCCCTGCCCTGCCTACAACTCTGATGGTTTGGCCCCAGTGGGTGCTGCCGCACTTCAAATTGAAGCACACCTGGTTGGCCAACCGCCCCTTTTCATATCTGTTTATCATGATGCTAAGCAGGCACAAATATCACAAACGTCCGACATAAAACTGTCAACCACTTTCTGTTGCTCACATGGCCTCACGGCCCATCTCAATTGTCATCGTGACAAATTGGTGGCTGCTGAAACAGCTGCAACAGGACTTGCAGTCGCAGAACGAGAGGTGTAAGCCAGCCAAACCCTGATCCGAAACCAACTGTACCTTAAAGATCCTTAAAGACTGTATAGACATGTATATGAAGTGCGACTTCTGAACCTGGGGACCTTAAACATGTTCCACTACCCTGCACGTATATAACAAGGTGTATTTGATCGAAGAATTTCATACCTTGGCTAACGCGTAATGATGCAGCATCTAAAAATATCATTTTTGAACCTCAACGCACGCTACACTTCGACACAACTCTATTACAAGTCTGCGGCATGCTCTCAGGAACGTTCTGTGAAAAGTGAACTCCAAGGCTTTGGATTGGCCTTTTCCAAGGTCACCTTGGTGAAGGGATCAAGAAGCACATTGTCGCTAAAAATTGATGACCTAACTGACTGAATTGACTCAGAATAGAACCACTATGTGGCCCTTGCTCAGTGTCCACGTGCAGCCTTTCACAGTTTGGCTTCAATCTGTTTGATAAATGCCACACTTCGGAACCCCGACGCTTCTTTCTTCTGCAACTCTGCATGCCTTTTCTACATCTTCTCTCCTTCCTCTCCTTCCTCTCCCTCTTCTTTTTTTCGTTTATGCTTTGAGGCCTTCAGGACAGCATGCGGCAGCGAGGGTACCCTCCACCAAGGTCTTGCCAGCTCGCAAAACCTGATCAAGAGCAACAAACCTTGGTGTATCTGGCATGAGAAATCCTGAGAACACAAACAAAGCACAACAAAGCCTTCTGGGCGTTATAATATGTCGTAATTGTCATATTTTCTTCCACGGTACTTTCTCATTCAGCCACAAATTTTGACAATGTGCAGGCGCTGCAAACAAAGCATTGGAAGTCGGCAAAGGCCTTCAGGGACTTGCTCTGAAACTGCACCTGAATTGATTGGAACAGCGGAAAGCCACACAAAAACGTGACAATCCTTGATTTTCCTTGGCAAATGCAGGTGGGCTGGCGCACCTTCACATCTGCCTTCGTTGTGGCATCAGGGACAATCACGGAGACTTCAACCTCCTCGGTGTCCTTGCCACGGGAGCAAAAAACGGCGACACAGCAAAGGCAAGTGCAAAGAACAAGCTGACGATGACTACAACCACAGCAACAGCAGCAGCAAATCCTGAAAACTTTTTGAACATTCAGACATGTTTCCCTTTTATGGGATTAATTCTATTCAATTGTATCTCAGACATAGGATGAAAAAGGCATGAAGTGAGCGTAGGCACTCTCAGCTGGGTCGGTGCCTGCCGCCATTTGTAGGCATCGGTGGAGCCACCTTGCTGTGGCGGCCTCAAAAGGTCACGTTCTGATTAACGTGTGCTGAACGGGGTCGACTAGAATCAGTTGAAGCGAAATAAAAAGTGTGGAACGAGAAAATTCATCATGAAAACATGGAAAAAGAAATACACAAACAAATATGACAAATATGAATTGAATATCAATTGAAACCACGTGCAGAAAGCTGTTGATCCAAACATTTTGCAACTCTTCCAACCCAGGAGCATTACGCGCTAAGTGCAACACGGTGGTCCCGGAGGTGGTGGAAACGGTCCAGGTGGTGCACCAGGAGGTCTGGGCATACCTCCAGCAGCTGCAACTGCCTGGACAGCACAACGTTGGCAGTGCTTTGTATGTTCTCACAGTGTCTTTCTCAGTGCTTCGTTGCTTTGTGTTTGCACGATTTCGCGCATTCAAATAGATTCAAATGGTATTTCTTTGCATTTTTTTTACACAGAATACAGTCCTCTGCATCTAAGGTGTTCTGCTTTCACCAGTTTGACTAGTTCATAACCTTTGCAAGCTGCAATACATCGTTACATCATCATACATCAATGTTTTGCAGTGCCAAATTATTCCAGGGCGGGTTCAGTTGTCTAGCCTTGTCTAAGTGAACACTTGTGAAACATGCTTGAACGATCTGCTGCCATGAAGCCTTTGCTGCTGCAGCCAGGGCATTGGAACCTGAACCCATTTGGGAGGTCAAAGGTCAAGTCTCTGATGCTCCACATGTCTTCACACGTCTTCTTCCAACGGCTGGGTATTTGAAAGCAAACACCTATAAAATGCCAATGCCATCCAATGCCCATGTCCATGTGTCTTCAAGCACCAAAAAGCCACTCCAAGACTGTCAGCATTTGCCAAGGCCTTGGTTCAATGAACCTCCAGGGGCATTGTCCGGAGGTTCTGGAAACTTGTCCCAAATCTTGTCGCCATATCTGACAACAAGCTGCATGGCCTGGCAAAACGGTTCTCTTTCAAGTATAGAGCACAAAACGATGCAAAAAAATATGCAATTGGCTGAAATATACAGGAAAACAATACCAAGAAAGATATAACCATAAACAATAAGTAATAAAAATTACAATCTTCGAAATACAGATGCAAAAGAAGGTAAACACATAAAAAATCACGACTGGATCGAAAGGTCAAAAACACGTAAAAAGAGCGGGTACTAAAAAGGAGACGTATGCCTCCCTCGCCTCAGACACTATGCCTTGGGGGTCATGAGAAGGTTCGATTGCCAGCGCCTCTGTGTGGGGGCAAATCAACAGTCCGTGGGAGCACAAGATCTTTTGAAGTTCTTCGGACCTCGCTTTTGACGACCTCTATTTCCTGGGAGAGCTCTCGCTCTGCGGCAAGAACCTTGGAGCCCACTGCTGCCGGCTTCAGAAAAAATGTTATGCATTGTTTATGCTATTTTCCATTGCAAAGCTGTTTCTGCACTCGAACAATAATACCTTGGAAAGCTGTCGCAATCACCAGCAATACTGATCAACGTTGCATACTCATGCGGCATATGTTTGTTTGCAAGTTTTGGGATGTAAGCAGGCTGATGAATTGATAGGAAGCCATGTGTCTGTTGCTTCCTGAGGACTAGACTGAGTTCCAAAATTTTGAAGTGATGATGCCCTTGGAAAACAGTTTCCAGTAGCCACGGGCCTCAGCATGCGAGACAAAAGTTCATCGATTCGAAGGTTTCTTCCGAACAAATGCCTATAACCTTAAAACACAAACATTGGCAACGAATTTGAGTCCCAACATCAGCATCAATCTTCTGCAGCAGGGACATATCTCCAATGGCTCGCTGCATAAGTCTGTACCTCCAAAACCATTTTGGAATCTCAAACTGGTCGGATGGACTCCAAAGCCGACACATCACCAAGCAACTTAAGGCGATTGAAGTGGAGATCGCTTGAGCCCGGGGGAGAGTGTGAAAGCCAGGATGGGTTTCTGTCACTTTTCGGTGCGTTGCCATGCCATGACATGCCATGACAGCTCCTCTTGCACTATGTCTTGTGGACTGCGTGATGATTGTCCTCATGCTTTTCTCAGGTGCTACATGTCATGCTGTGTTTGAGGCTCTGGTCTGGAAATCTGAAAGAAATCAAAAGTTTCAAAAAAGAGTCTATGAATGTCTAATAGTCTAAAGGTGTTGAAGATAGGGGATGGAGGCAAAAAGTAATGTCTCCTAAAGGCACCGGCATGAATAGTCATAAAAAAAGAGGAAACGCTAGATGTACGAAGAAAAAGCAAGTACCTACAGTAGCTTTGGAAATCAGATACGTATACGGCAATGTTCTATTCGGTCGGGACCGTGGTGTCAGAATCAGAGGAAACTCAAAATGTAAGACGACGACAAATTTTTAAACTGAAATGGCACAAGAACGCCAGGTTCAAAGGGGCACTTGAGCATGTCTTTCACATGTGCAGGCAATTTCGATACCCACAGATCGTCTGTCGCATCCTGCTGACAATTCACGACACTTTGATCAGAGTTGCAAATGTGGTCATTGCCTGGTTTGCCATGTGACGTGATTCCGTCCTTTGCAAACTCTGTTCGCATCTTATCCTTAAGCTGCAAGTATGCCTCAATGAAACATCACGGAAGTGATCAAAAGGGTGTCCCCATGCAAGTACGTTGCTTTGGCTTCTTGGTGAAGCATGGTGAAGCTCAGCTTCCTGCCTGAATCTTGTCATCAGGTAAAGCATTTCTTGGATAGGTCGCTTTCACCTGAGGATCTAACGTTGCCAACACGTTTCAATGCGTGCCAGCACAAAGCCACAGTCAGCCGAGCTGTCGTTCGAAGCGATCTGGCACCAACCAGGAAAGACATGGGAAGCCCATGGGAAGCCCATGGGAAGCCCATGGGAAGCCCATGGGAAGCCCATGGGAAGCCCATGGGAAGCCCATGGGAAGACTGGGCAGCGCACCCCCAACTCCTCCAAAGCGTCTTGCCTGCATCGTTTTCGCAAATCAAATCAATGCTACAGTATGCTGCTACAGTGTGCTGCTACAGTGTGCTGCTACAGTACAACTCTGCCGCGCTACCTGGAAGAGATCCAAAAGCTGACCGCTGAAGAGATCAGCAAACTTAAGGCAATTGTGATGCCAGCAACAAGCCTCAGTGACTACCAGTGACTCAGCGACATTCCTCAGCAATGACTAGAGGAAATAATACACAAACACACACTCACAAAATCACACAAATACACTTCCACATCAAAATGGGTGGACATCTTGCCAGGTGCAAAAGAGCCACACCCATAGAGCCATTGCAAGCTCACCTGACGTGCGTAGATCGACAGGCTCCCAAATCACGGGGCACAATGCTTGCAAAACGACTACAAATGTCGACAAAGATCAACCGTACACGATCGTGTGATGTAGAAAACTCACCCAATCGTTGCAAAGTATCTCCAGTGTGATTTACAATCAAGCGCAAAATGTGACTAGCGTGACACAGCAAACGCAAGCAGCCCAGTTATGCAACAGTGACATACAGTACCAAGCAAATCAGAACAGCCGAGATTGATCTTCATTCCGGAAGAGGGCGAGAGCTGCAAGGGTACTTTTCGATGCCTATTCTTATCTATTCTTGGTATCTTTGTGTCATGTCTTGTCAATGATCTGACAACGTCATGGTTTCAGCCCACGCCATTCTTCAACCCACTGTGATTGAAAGATCCTACAATAGGCAACGCTACTCCGGAACTGTCACACTCCGGCCTGCAAAATTATTTGACAAAATCCATTGCTAAGCACAGTTGGCTGCAGCAATGATGGAGTGACTTCACTCTAAAGCAGATTGCAATCCTTCAGCTTCAGACATCTTCTGACTCCAAAGCATTAGTACTTTCTATACAATAGTAGATTATATTACATTATATCTATATGTTATATTGTGTACTTTAGATATCTTTAGATCAAATCCTCTAAGGTTATTTGGAAAGTTCACACACAACGCGAGGTGTCTTCAATCATTGTGTGCAAGGGGTGTCCAAAAGCTGTAGCACTTCTGTAGCGAATTTGTAGTGTCTGCAGCAGGGTACTGTGCAGTGTTAATCTACTAGCTGCACAAAACAAAACATAAGCCGCACAATTAATTACGAAAGCAAGCTGGGCTCAGTTAGCTTCAAGTCTGGACTATCAAGTTTGACTCGGATCCTGCAGTTACAGTATCAGTAGCTGGATCTTATGCTTCTAATTTCCCCATCTGGCACAAATGAGGCCAAATTAATCCTGTTTAAATATTCAGCTGCGAGCCGACAGCGTGCCACGCATAGGTGCAAGTTAACCCATCTACTGCCTTCCAATGCAATCGCATTCAATCACGTTCAGCTGCACAGAGTTGCTGCAAGTGCGGTGCTCTTGGAGCCTCTTTGTTTGAGGCGGAAACAGACCATCCAGTCGTGAAACAGACCAAACGAATCTGTCACACGTCACACGTCATCGCCCTCTTCTCGTGCCTTGGCCTTGAGACCCATACTCCTCAAGCAGCACCATGACACACTGCGTCATTGCTTGGACTAAACAGCGGAATCAAAAGGCCCATGCATGGCCTATGCATAGCCCATGCATGGCCCATGCATCCATTTGAGAACAAAGGCAGCACAGTGGCCCTGTGCGCTGATGCGGCTCCTTGCTCGTTGAATGGTGTCTTCAGTTGCCTGACAGGATGTTGGGAAACCTGCATCCCTGTGGCTGCTTTACTTCGACAGCTCAAAGAATTGAATCATAGTTGGCATCAAATGGTTCAGTTTCCAATTGTTCAAGTTTGACCCGGGGAAATGATCCTCTGCCGTCCTATCAGAATATCTTTGTCCCATTCAGCACCTTCGTGATGGCAGCTTGGCAAGCAGCCTATCAGGTTTGGAGCAGGGTAACATTGGAATGATATGGAATGATGGACTATGAAATCCATGAAGAATGCATTGACTCAAAGAGTTCAACATAGTCCAACTCCCAAGGTGCAACCGACCAAACGGACACCAAACTTCCAACAGATCTGCTCAGGCTGTGGAAATGCCCGATGAACTGCGCCTGCATCTGCTGAAAGCGAGAGAGAAAGATGCCGATTGAGTCGAGGCCCTGGGCAACAACCTGGCGTGCTAAAAAGACATACACCACAAACAAAGTAAAGATGCTAGGAGATCGAAGGAGATCCTAAGAAGACAAATCAAAGAAACACAGAAATCTTTTTTGGAGATCCTAACATTGTCGAGGAGATCAAGAGGTACTTTCTACCAGGGAACTGAGTCCCACTCCGACCTCACCGCTCTGCGCTTCAATCTCGGCAGAAAGCATGTTGCTTGCCCGCCGCAAACCTGAAATGTTGAAATCATTGCATTTGACTTGGCGTGATTTGGCTGTGGTTTAATATTAACCAACAATAATGGGGGATAATGACCAACAGTAATGGGGAAAGTCAATGGTTAATGAATGTTAATGATAGGACAACATACATGGTTTTGACTCACAGCCATTTGACCAATTTATGGACCTTCCCTTCATTCACCTAAAATCTTGGAACTTCTCTGATGCTTCATGATGCTCCTTTGATGCTTCCGACACGTTCTCAGATTGAGAGCTGAACTGACGGTATTCGCTCGCTTCCAGCCCTTGTGCAAGGGCGCCTTCTCAATGCACCGGGAGAGGAAAGTATCTTCGCATCTTTATATGAACGTCATGCATAACTCTGCATATTGCAACCATTCGACCGGAAAGCTGGAGCTAATACCTTTCCCTTACTCTTGTGACAAATGTTGCAATACCTCTCTGGGATTGACCTAGGAGCCTGGGCAGGAGAAAACACCAGCAAATCTTTGCAAACCTTCCAATGTTCAATAAAAAACCAACCTCACTTCACAAATCTTCACGAGTTCTTCGGAATGCGACACTGGCCTTCACCTTCGACCCGTCATCGTTCTCTGTCTTTTCACCTCATGAAAGAACACACACTGACACACTGTAGGCATTTCCACACTGTAAAGGATGAGCCATCATTTTGCGGATCTTTTGGAGGGGAATGGGTGGGAATGGGTGGGAATGGAATGGAATGGAATGGAAGGGAAGGGAAGGGAATGGAATTCATGCATTTGAAAGCAATTCCGCTGGTGCCGCATTTCCCGGACAAGTCATTTGCTTTCCTAAAAGCACCATTGAATTTGTTTTGATTCCATATGATGTCCATATTGATTTCATGAGTTTTTTCTAAGCAGAAACTTCAAAAACCATGTGTTTGTGGAGAGATGCTTCGACCAATGAAGACAGTGTCGGTTTGCAAACATAGCAGTTCTACAGCATGAGAAGGAAGTACATCTTAACATATCTTAATTACTTCTGTCATTCTTTTAAGAATCATGATCATGTTCGTGCCTCTGGTTTTCAAATCAAAAGTATTGGCTTGTCGTTGTCATTGTTGTTTCTGTCGTGTTTGTTGTCACAATTCTTGCTGTCGGTTCTGTGTCTTGCAGCGCAAGATTACATTTATGCAATGTGCTCAGAGTGGATTTCTTGCCAAGGGTTCTGTCCACAAAACTATGTTCCAATATGTACGCTTTTACAAAACAGAGAGACAAACACCATATATCAACATGCTAAAAACATCCCCCTTTCAATGAAAGGGGGAGCTGTCAGGAATCAGGAACATTTTGCATAGCCATAAACCAAAGGGGCACAGCCTTTTTCATTACAAGTACTTGTGCATCCCCAAAAGTGACAAGACTACAAAAAGCTTGTTCAAAGCTCGACAATGTCGAACATGATCGTACTGCAAAAAGAGGAACATGGAAGTTAAGCATCCAACATGATTTTTACAGCTTAAATGGTGATCATAAAAGTTCTACACCCCAGGTTTATGCAACAGTCGTATCTTTAAGCAGTGCACAAACCTGTCAAATGTCACAAGTAAGCCAGGAACCAAGACTCTGCGCAGGATCGCTGGAGCCTCATCGGACAACAACAAACATTCAAACAATCCTGAAGGCTATGGACACATTAATATGGCCAGGGGATTAAGAACTGGGGATAGAGACAGTGCAGCTGGTCATGATGATGACGATGATGATGAGGATCATGACGATGACGACGACAACGACGACGACGACAACGATGATGGTGATGATGATGATGATGACGACGACGACGACGACGACGACGACGATGATGATGGCGATGACAGCGATGACATGGATCATGACAGGGACGATGACGAGTAACATGGACCAGATCCTGGTGGTCATGAGATTCTTTTGCTTGATGATGAAAATGAACACCAAAATGGAGGGTGGCCATAACAACGACAATGACGGGCACCATTAAAGTATGACACCCAGGGAGGATTGAGTCTATCAGGTTGACAAGGAGGGTTTAGTGGGAATGTGACTGTGTTGTTGACAAATGTTGAGAGGTTGGTGATATGAGCCCTGCCAATACCTGAAAGCAAGAGATATTCCTGCCAACAGCTATGACTTACGGGAACTTGACGCATGGCGATTGGCAAAAATCAGGGTATCTTGCGGCAAACTTTGAAATTTCATTAACATTGGCAGGTGGCCATGGCGCTGCTGGTAAGCTCGTCAGCGCTTCTGCCAGGCTTGATATTATACACATATCTATATAATATATATATATATAACATATATATTTTTCCATACATATACATAGAGTTGGAGAGACCAACCAACAAATTTGACCTGCATGCCAAACTGGCGATACGCCATGGAAAGCACAATGAATACAATTAACACAATTCCGTTCATAATCTTTCATATTTTGTATCACCTTTCACCTGCGTGCTTTTGTCAGCTGCTGTTGATTGTCCCAAATTGTTATACGATCTGAACTGCACTGGCACAATCTGGCACATACGTTTGCAATGTGCCATTGGTTTAGGAGTACTAAGCTAGGTCAACAGCAATGACAATTGAACCGTATCATCTGAGGAGTGAACCCGTCGGCGGGGTGCCTTCTTGCAACTCTGGTCCTGCTTTGCATTAAAATTTCTCACATGCTGTGACTGTCAACTCACTAGCAGAAACAGCTTATAGAATTTCAAGATCTTAGATGATCTTAGATGCGGATCAACGGGTGGTTTCTTTGCAATTCTCGACACGTTAAGCAGTTTTGAATCAAGACCGGCCATGCAGGCAATGGATCTGCAGAGTCTTCAGGTTTTCTCACAAACATGATAGAAATGTTCGCACTCCAAAAGATACGGTGTTAAACCAACAAGCTTCAAATCGCTTCAGTGTCTTCATTGAAGCTTTTGATTTTTGACGATGGCTTTGCCCACTGAAGGAGCCACATGGCCACCGAAAGGAAGAATCCAAGATGGGCTATGGCAAAGACAGCACGTGCCATACTTGGATCCTATTGGCAAATGATGTAAAAAAAATGATGTAAATAAGTAAATAAACAATACATATAATCGAAGGAAATTTAGAAGTCTAACTTCCGACAATATGGACAACTCAGCTAGGGTAGATCGCCTGAGCAGATGTGTGAAAGAAGAGATGTGACTCAGCTAGGGTAGATCGCCTGAGCAGATGTGTGAAAGAAGAGATGTGTGAAAGAAGAGATGTGCGAAAGATGAGAATGCGAGCGCGCCAAAATGTTAGGAAAGTCGCGAAATGCTGTGTTTTGCAAGGTTTTGTGCCTCATGAGCGTCCAGAAGGCTACCTCGCTAAAGCGGCGGGTGCGGACCACTGTGGCGGAAGGTGTGTGCAAAAATGGTTAAAAAACCTAGGCGCGAAGCACATTTGGAAGTCAAAATCGTAAAAACATGTCAGCTCCGGAGCACTTTTGGAAGTTGGAACTTGCAAAATCGTGAAAAAACCTAGGCGCGAAGCACATTTGGAAGTCAAAATCGTAAAAACATGTCAGGTTCGGAGCACTTTTGGGAGATGTAATTTGGAAAATCATGGAAAATCGTGAAAAAACCTAGGCGCGAAGCACATTTGGAAGTCAAAATCGTAAAAACATGTCAGCTTCGGAGCACTTTTGGAAGTTGCAAGTTGCAAAATCGTGAAAAAACCTCGGCGCGAAGCACATTTGGAAGTCAAAATCGCAAAAACATGTCAGCTCCGGAGCACTTTTGGAAGTTGCAAGTGGCAAAATCGTTAAAAAACCTCGGCGCGAAGCACATTTGGAAGTCAAAATCGTAAAAACACTACATGTTCGGAGCACTTTTGATGATTCATGATTCTCAAAACGGGCACGCTGCCTGCGCGCGAAGCAAATTTTTAAGATAAAATCTTGTACCAAAATAAAAAATGCAATTTTACTAGCGTTTCGGGCCACTTTTCGGACATGTCATATGATCATGAAAATTGGCACGCCGCCTGCGCGCGAAGCACATTCTCACGTCCGAAGTCGCAAAAACTCGTACTTTTTAACAAGTTGTGAAAGTTGCATGTTCGAACACTTCGGCTTCACTCAGACACGTAGAGCGCATTCTTTTTGGCTGCATTGGTGCCGTTGGTCGCAGCTTTAGCGATTTCAACCATGTTGGCGCGACTCGGTAGGCCACCATGCATCTGCGCCGTTGGGATGAAGCCCTTGTGGTCCAGTAGCAAGTGCGCTGATTCGGTCGCCTTCTTTGTGGACTGACAACCTTGTAGAAGCAGCATGTAGATGGCTTGCCAGTCACATTCGACCTTGATCCATCCATTCTTCTCCGCAATGGTGAGGTCCTGTCTCGAGATGGGGTCGGCTACATTGGCCGCACTGCACACTCGTCGCCAGTGTGGGCTGAGGTTGCTCAGCGTTGCAAAGCTCCAGAACATGGAGAGCATGTTGTTGATCTTCTTGTCTCTGCCATATCCTTTCTGCAATGCCATTTGACTGGCCTGGTTGTCGCACCAACACCACACTGTGTTGGGCAACCATGCTCTGCAGCAAATCAGCGGCAGCATTTGTGCTACAATTTCAAGAGCATATATGAATGCTCGTCTGCTGGTGAACTTCCCGGCGAGTTGTCCTGGTACTCGACCGTGTCCAAAGTAGGTTTCGTTGTTGGGCAAGTGTAGCACCCAACCCCATCCATTCTCCATGAGGTTGGTCACCGCATCATCCCAGTCAGCTTCCAATGCCTCAATGAGGGACAGGCGTTGGTCTCCTGCCAACAAGTACGCATCGGCATACATCACTGCGACTGGGTTGTGGTCAAAGTGGTACACCTTCGGTTGAATGTGCGTGAGGATGAAGACGATGGTCTCCAAGCTGTCTCTCAAGCCTGGCCCCAAGGTGTCATCTTGGTTGTTGTGGTGAGCCTGGTTGTAGACAGCTACCAGGCAGGCTTTCATGGCCTGGCCGGCCAAAGTTTCGGTCATGAACTGCAGTTTTCCCGCAATCCTCGAGGCCTCATCGCACGTCAAGGTGTTCTGGAGCAAGATCTCCTGGATCCTGGTCAGCATTCTGTTCAGACGATCTCGATCTGGAGCCAGCGTGAAGGTGTTGCCGTCGATCTGCATCATCACACCCTGTATGCGATGTTCGGTGGCAGGTGGTTGTTTCTTGCTGTGCTTGAAACGGAATCCACATGCCTGCCACAGTCGATGTGAACAGTCGAAGCTTGACTGAGCTTCAGCAGTCGGTTCGACAGCACCGAAGTCGTCGACATAGTGTAGGTTGCAACCCAGCAGCAAGCAC
This sequence comes from Symbiodinium kawagutii, assembly GCA_009767595.1. Taxonomy (NCBI): domain Eukaryota; class Dinophyceae; order Suessiales; family Symbiodiniaceae; genus Symbiodinium; species Symbiodinium kawagutii. The sequence continues at coordinate 229,239 of VSDK01020132.1, read as the reverse complement.
CTCGCCATGTAGACCATCCAGTCGGCTGTTCTGCCATAGGCCCAGACTGATCCTGTAGCCCCGAACATGAGGCACCTGTGTCGCCATAGTGTTGCTCCAGCAGCAGTGAAGAGTAGGGTGTAGCAGTGTTGCGGTTCTGCTACTGGTAACTGTCTGTAAGCATCCTCTTGGTCCGTCGCCCACACCATGCCGTGTTGCTGTCGCATGGCCAGGCTCCGGGCGGTGGCAACGAATGCCGGGGTCCTGTGGTTGACTGGTGCGTCTTGGACTCGCACTGTGCTGTTCTGCAGTCCTCGTCGCCAGTCTTCACCTCGTCTGATCTTGTCGGCGCCGTCCGATCCCACTTGCAAGATGCTGAAGGCTACACTGGTGGCCACATGCTTGCTTGGTCCTGGGAGGAGTGTTGTGGTCTGGGGGAACATCTCCAACGCCACTGTCTTGATTGGCCACGAAGACGGAGCCTGGAATGGACCTTCCATTCGACTCAAACGGACCTCTTCCGCGATGTCCTTTGCCAATTTCTTCCAGTGGGGGTCTACTCGGTGTTGTCGACACTTCTTGTGGATGTACTGTTCATTGGCCACGTAGAAGTCCATCAGTGGCAGTGGTTCACTGTACTTGTTGTCAGTGCGTGCTGGCCAACACCAGCCTGCTGACAAGTCTCCAAGGAGCTGGAAACCTGTGGTCAACTCTTGTAGTAAGGTTTCGTCACCCCAGTGGAATTCACGAGAGAGAGTCTGCATCAGCGGGACCTGAATGGCCAGGTCAGCTGACTGGTACAACTTCTGGATGTGGCCTGGTAGAGAATCAAACCACTCTTCAGTGTGGTCCCGTAGAATGTGTCTCATAGCTTCTACCTCGTCACAGACTCGGCGGCGAAGTGTGTTCAGGTCCATGTCCAGCTGTTGTCGTCGGTCAAGCACCTGCTCGATGCCAGGCTCATTGATCAAGACCTCCATGTCGGGGTGGCTCAAAGTCATGGCTGCGGCCCAATGGGCATCCATGTCCTGGATGTTCTCGACCTGGCTGCTGGCGGATGGGGTGTTGGGGCCCTGACCATGTCGTAGAGGTTCTGTCCAGACCCGCTGCATGTAGCGAAGTCCATCGAAGGATGTCCCTTGAACAGGTCGAGGGACTGCTGCTTCAGCACCCAGTTGTAGCAGCAAGATCCAGATGAGCAATCGTGCCACTCCGGTGTGCCAGCTGTTGGCCACCATGCGGTGTCTGGTCTTCTCCTCGAATCCGGCAGTGAAGTCCACCGGCAGTTCATGAAGGCTCTCCTTGGTCTGAATGGGCGGTGTGGTCAGGTTTCCTTCCGGGGACTGCATGACGTGGTCGTCTTCGTAGTGCCAAGGTGCATACTCCCGTCCGGAGGCAATCCAACGATTGTGCACTGCACTACTCATCTTCCCTTTCATGCTCCGTGGAGCAGCTCGTCCTTCTGAGGTCGGTGCTGGAGTGGTGAGGCAGTGCAACACTCCCTGTTTGGCCCAGCACTTGGGAGCAGTCCACTTGTCTGGGATGTGAACTGCGGTGGTCGGCTGTGGGCAGTTGATTCTCCAGGTGCCGAAGTGCTTGGTCCACTTCAGGTTGCTGCCCAACACCTGTGTGACAGAGTCATGGGTCCAGTCCACATCCGTCCACCACACCCTTGGCCGCGACACTCGCTGGAGTCCATGATGACTGCCTTGCAATGCAGTCGGTTCTCAAAGTGTGCGATGTCGGCACGGCGGTGAGGTATCACGTTCTCAATGATCCTCTTGACCTTCCTGGGTTTCACGGTGTTCACGAGGTCGGCCTGCCAGTCACAGAACTGCTCAAATTTGATGCCCTCGGCGCCCTCCTTGCCCTGGCCGCCATCACCAAGAATCCGAGAGTAGTCGGGGCACGGTGGCCCTGCTGCCAACAAAATGTTGGCTTGGCAGTGTGGATCCCAGTGATCCAGGTAGGCCTTGAGGTCCGCCAAGTCGTCATGGCGGAAATCTCCTCGATGGTGGACTGCGAAGTGCTTGGATGTCAGCTCGATGCACTCTTCATCGATTTCCCAAGCAACGAAATGAACCTTGAAGGGGAACTTCTCCTTGAGTTGTTCTAACGCCACCCTGGCGCATCCAATGCCGTCGAACACTGACAGCAGAAAGATGTGTTGCTCATCTCTGTGTCTGTCTGGGGGTTCTGTCCTCTGTTTCTTGCGGTCGGGTACACCACTGGCCCGTGGTGCCCCGTGCTGTCCCTAGCCCTGAGGGGTGGTGGTCCCGCCTGTGCCACTGGCTGGCTTCGGCTGGGTGTAAGGCTGGGTCTTGGTGTACTCCGAGCTGTCATTTCGTTTGCGGGCTTGCCATGAACCATGTTGGCCATCCCAGGATCTTCTCTTGCCCGTGTTGTTGGATGGATTGGTGTTCTGCTTGGACCACGGCTGCTTCGCTGGGGGCTGTGGCTTGTTCTTGGGCATGGCTGGCAAATCTCTGTTCAAAGCGGCTTGCAGCGTGAACTGGTCCTGCATGATCTGCTCCGCAATGGTGCCAAACGGGGTGCCCTGACGAATTCTCCAGCCTGCATCCATCCAGTAGATCTTGAGTTGGTCAAGACGTTGTGACTTTGCCCTGAACAACTGTTTCCACCAAGATATGTACTGTGCCACATCTAGTTCATGGCCCAGCTGCACAAGCGTCCAGGCCCACATGGTTGCTTCAAGAGCATCCATCAACGACAACAGACCCTTCGGGGTCCATGCCGAGTCTTCGTTCACCAAGATGGCCTGGGTGTGCAGGTCCAAGGTCACCTTCGTCTTGTTGGCCTTCTCAGCTGCAGCTTGCTGAGCCAACGGGTTGGCGTTGCCCGTGGCATCAAAGTACCGCGTGCTCAGGATCTCATGGAGTCCCAGGGGTGTATGGGCCTGGTTTTGGTGCTCGAACCAAATCCGTGCGAGCACTTTTTCCGCTCCTAGCAAAGTGCGGATTGGGAACGTTCTGGTCTGGTTGTGAATCTTTTGGGATTCGTAGTCACTGATCAGCTGCTTCATCACGTCAGCTGGGATCTCTTTGGGAGGACCCTTGGCACTGGTGGTTCCTGCGGTGGCCGGGGGTGGTGCTGGTGTGGTGGATCCAGTGCTCCCAGCGCCGTGCATCTTCTCGGAACACAGCTTCCACAGGTAACGAAGCGATGCTTTCGTGATGTCCACATGGCTATCTTCGACCTTGAATGTCTTGCCTTCGGACACGAACCCAGCCGTCAAAGGTGCCATCAAGATTTTGTCCACCTCGTCAAAATCTTTGGCCAAGGCTCCCACTAAGCCCACTGATGTGGCCTTGCGGGCGGAGAGGTAGTCACACACGTCCTCTTCTAGGCCGGCTTCAGATGCCAGCAGGCGCAGCTCATCCGACATGCGCTTCATGGCTCCGAGACGCGGAAGCTAAATGCCAGAAGTGAAAGTGTCATGACCTCCTGTCATGTGTGATCAAAGATGCCATGCTGAGCATCCTGTGTGTTGCGTGCTCATGAACCCACCGATTGAGCCCTCCGGCAGGATAGGTATCGAACCTGATTCACCTGATACCAGCAGAGCTAACTCGCACTGCCAACGATGGTAACATGTTCAGCGCTAGCTCGCACTGACCCTGACTAGCTCGCCAGGGAAAGAATGCAACATGTCATCGGCTGCTGACTTCCAAATGATGATCACCTGTCATCACCTTTATGCCTGCCAGAGAACAACTGCAGCATGTGGCGTGAGAAGTTTCGGGTAAACCTACATCACCTGTGAACCTTGACATCAACAGGGTGACCGACCAAGCTGCTACGATCATGTTTGCAGGCGTGACCGATCCTCAGCTCGAAGATGAGTCTGACCCACTTGAGTCGTCCTCCACCGCGGCTGTACCAGCATATCTAAATTGAAACACTTGCAGCACTGGTCCTCTGTGCTGTCTGTGCGTGTGAACTTCGATGACCCGTAGTTCCATCCGCAGCGAGATGTCCATGCAATGGGGAGGCGTTCATGTTCACGGGTGTCTGGGATGTGAACTTTCCGTCCTCGGATAAACTTGGGAATTCGATTCAGTGTGCTGATGGTGGCGCTAAGCTCCTTCATCTGTGTTTGCAACGCACTCACCTCAGTGCGTATGGTGGAGGCGTCAGTCTTGAGCTTCTTGACGTCAGGAGCCAACCCATCGGGAGCAGGGGTCGAGGGGGCAGCGCACCCTGCTGGTGTGCCAGGAGTCTGGGTGATCAAGGTCTGCAACGGGGATTCCTGGATGTACCTCAAGATTGACATGCTGCCCCACCTGCCCAACAGCATCACCAAGCTTGTCTGGAATCCCAATCTCGTGAGATGTTGGCTTCCGGACACTCTCAAAGCATGTCCCCCAAACCGCTCCACCGTGCCATCTACACCTTCACGAGTGGTGGGGATCGCTGCAGCTCGCAGCACCCTTCTGATCTCGTGAATCACCTGGGCTTTGGACCACGGAGCACCATCATGTTGGAGCAACCACGGGTCATCACCATCCGACACCGCTGGGTCCGTGAGGTCCAACAGGCGTTGCATGCTGTGGTAAGGACAGATCTTATGACTCACCATGTTGCAGGTGCAACGGTGTGTGCGCTCTGTGAGTTCTCCACGAGTCGCTGTCTTCATCGCCGGGAGGGTCCAACTCACCGTCTTCTTGGCGGAGTCAAGACGCACGTGGCGTCGTAGAGTTGCCGACAACTCGATCTCTCTGGTGAGAAAATAACATCCGACAATCACCATGTGAAAGCTGATCTCAAAATCACTGGTCTGCCTGTACAGGTTCACGGTGGTGAGCTCATTGAGATCGAATCCGTCCTTCAGAGCTGAAGGCCCCTGTCCTCTTTCAATGGAGCGGATCGCATCCTTGATCCGTATCTCCACTTCCGGAGAGGGTTGGCCGAACTGAAGGGTGTGTTCACGGCGAGCTTGACTAAAGTAAAGGTGGGCAGAACGGTAGCCACCTTCCTTGAAGGATGATCCCATTGCCTCAACAAGTTGTGGGGTCAACGGCAATGGATCCAGGTTCCATGCTTTGGCAATCTGGTTCCATGTCTTCATGCGACTTACCTGTGGTCCAGTGTTGGACCTAGCATACACGTCCTGTTGAAAGCGTTGGATGGACTTCTGTCGTTCATTGGCGCTTGCAGCATGCAGCGCTTTCTCCAAGGATCCCCCCTTGCTCGGGCGGAGTGAAGGGTGGTCGGCTCGACCAGGAGTCAGTCGTGGTGTGGTATCCTGGAGTTCTGACAGCAGTGTCAGAAGTTTCCGTCTTGCCTGAGTCTCCAGGCCCGCATCTTCCAGGCAGCGAGGATTCGCCAGGACCATGGCAGGGGTGGTGAGGCCCTTTTCTACCAAGGCAGGTAACACCGCCGTGCTGCCAGCATTCTTTGCTGCCTGAACGAGGGATCGAAAATCGGCCATGCTGAAAGACCTACGGCGCAACATGTATGTGTGACAGGTGAAATGTGAAGATCCATGATGTGAGGTTGCCCGGTACAGCGGCCAGCAATCAACATCGACCAACAAGACTAGATAAAGTGAGGTGCCCGGTACAGCGGCCACTTCAACCGTGACGCCCAGAGGACAGCGGCCAGCTGCAGACGACACGACCACTGGGGGGGGAAGGCAAGGGGGGGGGGGGGGGCCAGACAGCAGAGACACACTAGGTCACAACCAAAGCGCACGGTCACTTGTTTTTCCAAGACTCGATGCACGATGGGAAGAGGGTGGTTGTCACCCCATGGAGATCTCAATCTTCCTCGATTGGATCGCTGGACACGTCTCCGACCTGGAGTCGTTCGGCCATGTCCCGCCTTGGGATGGCTCGTGTGGTCCCATCTGAACCGGATGTAGGTACGAACGAGATCCGATGTTGTCGATGAATGGGATGAATCGGTGGTCTACTGGCTCGGAGTTCAATGGCTCGGTGAAGGTCATGAACCAAGGCCCGGACCATGTCTAAAGGTCCTGTGGGCTCGCCCCAATCAGCCAATTCTTCCGCGTTCTTGTCAAAGACCACAAAGAGGCGGTTCAAGGCAGCAGCTCGCATAGGGTCGAGCTGCAACCGCCACTCCATCATGGGGTTTGTTGCGGCCTGCAATTCGGCCCTGATGGTGGAGGTGTCCAGTTCTAACCTCCACGGCGAGAAAGGCCCCAAAGTCTCGAAGAAGCGCCTTTCATCAAGCAGCATCGCTGCAGTCGCTGGCCCGATCAAGGCAGAGAAAGTCCTGCTGCTGCTGAACTGGTTCAAGGTCGGGCACCAGTACGACAACCTGCAGTCCTCCGCCGCGAGCAGCATGTCCAGGCTGCATGCGAAACTCTGACCCTGGATCATGATTATGGGTGAGTCGCTCGCATGAGGATGCAGGGTGTTCCGGGCTTCCTGCCGTCCTTTAACAGGTCGACCAGCCAAGCCGCGATGTTGGGGAGCCGAGGGGCAGCGGGAGCCACAGCTAAGGTGTGGCTTCGATCTGCCTCCAAGTGTTCCTACACACAAATGCTTTGTGTTCCCAAAAAAGTGCACGCGGCCAGGGCGAGAAGCATATTTTCAAGCAAATGTGTCAAAACACAGCACGTTTTGACACTTTTGGAACACAGGAGACAAAAGCAGGAAAACACTTGCGTTTCGCGTCACTGTTCGTGATTTATGTAGCCAAAATGTGCACAACGCTTGCACGCCAAGCACATTTGCAGGTCAAACGTAGCAAAACACTTGATGATCGGAACACCTTTGCAAGGTGAAGTTATCAAACTTGGCTAAACACCTAGATGCAAAAGATTTCATGATCGAAGCACATTTGGAAGGTAAATGTCTGGATAGACGAAAGATGGTTCGACAAAGAGGTCGCCAGATAGATCGACAAGTCGATAGTCAGATCGATGGGTGGCTAGATGGATAGTCAGATACATAGATGCATCGGTAAATAAAGAGATAGATAGCTAGATAGATGCATCGATGGATGGATGGATAGATAGATAGAATGGCTAGAATAGATAGATGGAATAGACAGGCAATTGGATAGCCAGATTCAGATGGCTAGATGGGTCGATGGATAGACAAAACTAATCTCTTCTTTTCTACTGGACCGTAACTCGGAGTTTCTCTATGAAACTTCCTTTGAAAAGTGAGGGGACCATCTCATTTTTCAGATCAAAGTCCACACACCAGCAATGTTCACCGCATTTATTTGCAATTGATTATCTTGCATTTTGTGCAAAAGTGTACTCTGCCACGAATTTCAGGCATCATCTTCTCCCTTCAAATTGCAACTGACTCACGTATTCTTGCTGGGCATTGTATGATCCACAACATCTTCAATGATGCATTGCAGATCTTTACATACCATAAGGGGTAGGCACATACAGGCAACCGACAATTTCATGCCTAAAGCATACCCCGACCCTTTCTTGATGTCAAATCACAATGTAAACGCTGTTTGAAAGAAAGCATGCCTAAAGCATGCCTAAATCCAAAACACCATGGAACGCTGATGGGAAAACGTCTCCTGACTGACATTTCTTGTCGTAAAAACATCCAAAAACCAATGGAACGCTAGTGATCTAAATGTACCTTTGGGGATTCAAAACGGATGCCTTGGGGCTGGAGAACTGCATCTAAACGCTGCGAAAACAATGGTTCAACTGTTGTCTGCCATCTATGCTACAAATCCAAACCTCAACCGGACGAGGTACCCGGACGAGGTACGGACGAGGTATGGAAAATTCATTTTTATGGCCCCAAGAGACAGGCCAGTGATCAAACGACTCACTCAACATTAGCAAATGGCAAGAAAACAAAAAACCATACTAAACGCTATGCTAACATGATGATTGGTTGTCCCAAGGGTTGCCTGAGCAACATGTGAATTCCAATGGTATTTGGCAATCAAAATGGTCACGCTCAAAAACAATCTTGTTTCTGGAGGTGGTTTCTACATCTATGGAGTTCGCCTGCGATTCACCAAAAAGGCACGCTTTCCAGAAGTGGCGTTCCATATGGTATTTGCAACGTTTTAGAGCGATTTGCCCAAATGAGGCACGAGATAGTCATTTGCATGTACATATCTCATAACACATAAATTTGAGAATCATCTCAAACCCTTCGTAATTCTTGCAATACTGCTCTGCTTTTTCTACTCGCTGTGTGGGTGCCAAAAACCTAGTGGATCCCTAAGCATCCGCGTCCTTTTAGTGATCGTATGCATCTTGAAAATGGTGGTATGATGTGGTATACATGGATGTATGGATGTGACAATGTGGATGGAAGTGTATGGTGTATATCTACGTAACATCTCTTGGATGTGTAGGGCTGGTCATGGTGTATCTCCTCGAGATGCATCACTTTGGATCTGTTTGTCATCTTGGGCAGGAGCCATAGCTGGAGCTTCCGGAACCTCATCTCTCGTTGTGATTCTCAGTGAAGCACTCTGAGGCATGTTGGATTTCCCGAGCGCTGCTCTTCCTGTGCTCTGCTTTTTTTCTGAACAAGAACTTCACCAACAAATTCAAAAGAGGCTTGGGCCTGTGCTTCTCGTTCTGATGGAGCCTCACGGCAAACTGGACCCAGATGTAGCCACAGCTCTAAGTAGTAGAAATTCTACACCCGCTAAAAGCCACTCCAATGCCTGAGGGCTCAAGGTCTCCTTCCGCACCATGGGATCTGATGGCATAGTCGGTCTGTCCATAAACTGAGGGGCCTGAAGATTTCAATCAAAAAAAAACATCTTGAAACAATGTCATGCTGTTGAATCTCTTTCCATTCACTTCATCTCCATTCTAACTTTCAATTGTGAAATCGCTGAGGACAAAACAACGGACGGAATGGGCTGAGGCGGCTGAGGTGACCATTGTCCGTATTGATCCTGCCGTACAATCTGGACCTCAGAATGCTTTGGTGCAGGAGGATAGGTTGACGCTTCGATCTGAGGATCCTGCCCGGTTTAACACCGCTGCGACACCCGCTGCTGCACCAATGCCTCACTGCCCCAGTGAGCAAGGAGAGGAAGGAGGAATGGATGAGGAATGCCTGAAACCTACAGAAGTTTCACCAGGCCTGCCCCACCGACACCTGCGGCAGCGACCTGACTCAACTGATCCAATTTAGGGATCTTCGAATGTCTTCGTCTCAAAGAATTCAAAGCTTTTCGAATCTCTTTTCGAATCTTTTGGCAAATCTTTAAATCTCAAAGTCTTCGAAAGTCTTCGAAAGTCTTCTGTGTCTTCGAAGCTGCCTTTTGACGTCAGGTGACATCAACAGGTCGACGCTTTTGCCTCAGGTCCCTGCGTCAGGATTGGCCGTGGCCAATGCCGCCCCCGCCACAGCGCCACTCGTCAGACCTAGGGCTGCTCCTGATGCGGCACCTCCAGCAGCTCCAGCCTCAAAGATGAGAAAATGAGAAAAATACAAAAATAGAATAATATAGAATAAAATTTAGAATACACATTCGAATACTGAATAAATAGACGATTCATAGAATCATGTAGAGTAGAATACACATTCGAATACACAATAGAAAATGAGAACACAAAAATGAAACTCATTAAAACTCTTAAGAATCTCTTGAATCTGAATAATCACAACGGAAGGAACCAAGGCACATGAAGTCTTTGCATTCAAAGCACTATGAGGAAAACATTGTGTACCAACAGGTCAAGAAACATGTGCCGAGTGAAAAGTCAGAACAGAATGGATCCATTGTATCCACTTGTTACATCTGCATCTCTTTGTTTGGGCAAATGCAATGCTGTCCAACAAATTAGTGGTTGAAACATGTTGAAACATGTTGAAACATGATCGAATGTTGAAACGTGGATGTTGAGATCTGCGTCTGGTGACGATTGTGCAATGACCTGCCCTTGGAGCTTCCGCGATGGCTTCCCCAGCACAAGCTGCGCAAGCTCTCCTTCTCGCTAGCTTCCATCATCTTCCTTCATCCTTTTTTACAACTCATCTTTTATCTATTTTTATCTTCCTTATTGATCCTTATTTATCGTTTGTCTTTCAACTCCTTTGGGGAAGGTTTTGGCTCACATAGTTTTAGGTCAAGTAAGTAGCCTCCGAAGCACCACATGGCTGGAAAGAAATGCCAAGCACAGCCCACAAAATCAAGCCGGGGTGATGAAATGCATTGAAATGCTATGCGAGGGGCGAGGTGATGATGTTCCAGTTATGAGCACATCTTTGGCAAGTCGTTGCTAGTGTGATGTAAGTTTGGCATGTCATGCACAGTGCGCGTGTGTCCTTGTCTCCAAAACAAATACCGCACGAGTGAACAACTAAAAAATGCTAAAAGAATGCTACAATTGAAATTCAAAACATCCATATATATATATATATATATGTATTAATATATTACTATATATATATATTATATTTTAATATATATATATATTTAATATTTATACTTATATTTATGTAAACACTTTCAGAACTTCGAATGACTTCACGTTTTTGACTTCTCTGAGGGCAACACCAGGCCAGCAGTCCCTGCACCACCCAGAGCTGCACCACTACCAGCTCCAGCCACAGCGCCAGTGACAGCTCCAACAAGGGCACCAGCAATGATGTCCTTCACACGTCGTGTCACACGTCGTGTCACACGTAAAGCACCAGCAATGAACTTCGAAGAAAAAATCAAAGCGATGAATCTTTAAGTTCAGAGCAATGTTCATTGTGCGACAAATATTCAAGCTCTGACTAAATGCTCTGAAGTGAAGTCAGCCTGCAACTTGTTTTGGCGTGATGCTTTGCGTGTCCACGCACGCGCTTTTTAATGTTGTGGTTGCCACATGGTAACTAATGCCGTCTGGCGAAGGGTTCTTGGGTACTTTGCCTCGACCGTGTCCAACTACAATCATGGACAACCGTCCATGGCAAAGGTTCGTGAGAAGGCTGTCGTTTTGGGGCTGCAAACTGCTCCTGTTAAGAAGTCCTGTTAAACAAATGCCTAAGATTAAACAGTGTAACAGGTAGGAAACTAGTGCAGTTTCAAAATGGCTTCGAGCACAAAGGCTTCACAAAATCTAAGTCCCACCATGGCTGCCCCAAAGGCCAGGGAGGGAGGGAAAGGGAGGGTACATCAACGCTACCCACAAATTCAGTCTCACCACACTTTCAATCCAAAACCAGCAAACAGATGCAAGAAGATGAGTAGAGATGCGGAGGGAACTCAATTTTTGTAGAGATGCGCAGTGATTTTTCTTCTTCGAAGGTACTGATCGACTTTAATTGATTTCATGGAGCGCCATCAGCTACTGAAACTCTGCATTCATCCGAATTCGTGATGGGCGGTCCTCTACTACTCGTGGCGTCTGGATGTCCCTGTGCCTGTCTCTGGCAACAGCACCTTTGCCGTTCAACGCTCAAAAAATAGTGAATAGTGTCATCAATTCACCCAGCACTTGCATCACTCACCAGGTAAACGATGACATCTCATGATATCTACGTGTTGCAACGTAGTCTTTTACCAGTGATGCTCCGTCCCTTTTCGAACCACCGTGAACTTCGTTGCGGCCCGTCGTTTGTGCATGTGGGAATTGGACCAAGGATTTTCTTCTCAGAGAGATTTCCTATTTTTGACATTTTCTGGTATTTTCTGGCCTTCTCCAGGTCGAACTGCGCCAGAAATTCCTGCACAAGCTATCACAAGCCACTACATAAATGGTTGTTGGCCATCTGTGAGATGTCCCATCAAGACACTCCATGGCAGAAAACAAAGCATTGACGAAACAGGTCAAATACTGAATCAAACGATCAAGCATGATCACCTTGAATATAGCGACACTGGAAGCGAACATGATGAAACTGCCTAACAATTGACATCAATTGACTAGTTTATCGTGTTTGCTGTCGGATGTTCTTAGTGCTTGTGAGGAGCGCAAACGGAACAAAGGCTCGGATCTGATTCTGGCCCCAGTGGAGCTGTGCTGCAGCTGTGGTTTCGGTAGCAGGCCTGGTGATCTCGTCTGCGGCTCCTTGGGAATCGAAAAAATGAAAATTCAAAGATCTGAAAGATCTGAACACATTTAAAATATTTAAATGAATTTAGGCAATAAATTGAATTCAAATATATTCAAATTAATTCAATAAGAAATTGAGATGCAAAAACGTTGCACTAAGAGCGCCTCGAGTTGGTCCAACTCTTCACTGCCCAGGCTGTGTATCCTGTCGCATCGAATTCCCTCAGGTTTTTAGAGTTTTTTTCATGTGTTTTTCGTGCTTTCTTCATGTTTTCTTCATGTTCCAATGATTCCCCGTTTCTCTTGCTTGATTGTCGCAAGCACACGTGCAGTGTGCACGTGAATACGGCTACATGACATTCTGTCATGGATGGGCATGTTTGCCCAATAGGGCCCATCAGCTCCTTTATATTCTTTTTGTCGAACAAGGACGAATCCTTACAAATCCCATCAGCAATTTCATCATTATGATAAATTGCTGCCTGCTCTCGCGCAACAAAGCAAACCTCTCCTTGGGTTCTCTGCCATTCTGACAACACACTGGATAGCCTCAACAGGATCATGAACATCTTCTCATACCCAACCCCCATCTTGCAAGCTAGTGAGTCTGGCAACGACAAGTAGCAAAATACTAGAAATCTATGAACGATAGGTATATAATTGAACTAACATGAATTGACTGCATTTGAAAAAACATCGGTTTGCACCTGTCTGCGGGGACATGGCTGACTCAGCCCAGCGATGCAAACGGCCAGCACCTCGACTGCATGGTAAGTCCAAGTTGGAACCAGCAACTACATCCACACTGTTCAAAACTAATTCAAAACAATCCCAAATCAATAGAGATCTGATTTGATCTGATCATCTGAAGCTGTCTTTGAGACGTTTTAAGGCCTTCACGCAAAGCGCATGGTATCTGCGTTGCCTGGAAGCTTTAGACGAGATATGACCAAATCCTACCTCTGAAGAAGCACAAGCAAAGCGATTGGAAGCTCAATCTGACAGAAAAACGGGGTTCAAATGGTCAAAGTCATTTCATTGGAAAAATGACGGTGGATAGATAGGAAGGTTCAGTTCTGCATGCATGACTTCAAAATACTTGAAATAGTGTCGATGAACCTGATCGATGATATTTAAGAACCTGACGAAATGAAATGTGAAATTAGTATAGATTAATTGTGAAATGTACAGTAGTTAACAACGTGAAATTGAACTCTCGCTCGGTCCTTGAGCATCTCATCTTCGAGCATGGGTGGCTCGCGCTTCCCATCGCACTCTCAAAGCTAGGATGCGCATTCTATGTACAGGGGCTGCGCCTGCAAATGCTCCAGTGCTGATGTCATTCGTGGCTGGGTTCCGGTGACAAAGCGAATCTTTAAGCATGGCACATGCTCGTCCAATGTTTGGAGTGCAAGCGTGGATTGAAAATTAAAAGCATCCTTTTTCCCATAGTGCCTCGCATATTTCTGTACGGGCCACACCAGCATATGCTCGAAGTATGCTGATTGCATTGCAAAAGTGGGTATCCTTTGCAGTACTACTAACAATCACATGCTAGACCGTCTAGACCCATGATCACAGGCTTGGGTGCATGTTCGGTATCACTTCTATCATCTTTGGTCCATGTCCAAGTTCCATCTGCACCATACATCTGGTCATGAGCTCTATCAGCTTCCAGATGTTTCCAGTCCATGGGTTGCAAGCTGCAGCCAAACGCTGCACGCGCAATAATTGTTTAGCTTCACAATGGCCTTGCAGATTGTGGCATTGCAACTGAACCAGTGTGCGAGTCAGCCAAGAGCAACAGCCCGATGCGGTCACTTTGAAAACAAGTCCGATCTCGGAAGTCATCCTTTCCGCAATTGCACCCAGCGGCTCACCATTGCAACGATACCAACCAATACCTACAGTGGACACACACAAGTGACAAAAGTGCAAAATATCGCAAATATTATCAAACATTGAATCCAGCAATAATGTAAGCACTGGATCTCCAATTAACAGCAAAGATTCCACCACAGCGCATCCATACCATCCAGCAAGAGTGAGGGACCTGATGATTGCAAATGTTTTGGTGTGCGGCCGGAGTCTGCAAAATTGCCACTCTAGACTCTAGTCAGTCAAACCAATCTACCACAGAAAGGGGTTTAACAAAATGTCCATAGAATGAAAAACTTGACACTTTCTCTCACTTGGAAGGTCGACTTGTACCCTAATTATACTTATAAGTGTCAATAAGAAACTGCGGATGTTGAAAGACATACAAAGTCACATGAAGCTTTGGAGTTGCTTCAGCATTTCGCAGTGGACGCCACCTCCATGGTGGCAAAGGTTAAGCTCCCAACGCCATGATGCAAGCTGCGACGATCACACCGGCCAAAACCTCGAAATCCAACACTGAACCACAGCATACCACAGCTGCTTCTTTTGAGGCGACGCAAAATCACGCGCCCAACTTCGCAAAAACAAGGCCCAAACCGAAGTAATCGCCTCATGAAACTCATGGAGATTGGAAGAGTACTACGTGGCAGTACTCTTCTGAACACATTGAGGATAGGGATCTGAGGGGGTCATGGTGGGTCATCTCCTGCCTCACCCAAGTCCATACCAAGCAAGTAGGCGACCTAAAGCCCAGGATTGGACAGCTAGAAAATGGATTCCACTTCGTCAAAGCATTTGGATTAAGACAGACTAAGGCAGTCGCCATGGCCCCCGTCCACGCCCCCGTTCCAGGAAGTGGAACTCCAACGAATCTTAGTTTCAATTTCTTTCAATTTCTCAAATTTCTTCTTGCTGTGCGTCCGGATGCTTGCGCGAGAGTAGACTTATGTACAGTACATGTTTGATTGCTCTTTTGATGATGTAAGCTGCAGACGCTGCTATTCCGACCCATCGATCATGCGCTCCAATGGGTTCTGTCTTCCTGAGAATGGTCAAGTGAGCACGCTGGCCATTTAGGTGATGTCTTAAATTCCCAATTCACTTGTGAACTGTCAAGAAAGATCAAGAAAGGCTAAGCGTGTGTTGATCCCGTTGATCCCTCAAGGCCTAAACGCAGACTGACAGCATGCCGCAGAAGGCACTGGAATGCGCTAGAAGCATGTCGGGTCAAAATATGCTAGAACATCTTATAGAACCGTATAGAACCAACAGAAGAAGATAGAACATATGTAAAACATATGTAAAACATTCTAAAACATATGTAAAACATGATAGAACGACCCGTGTTTGAACAGGTACTGTGTGTGTTTGTGTGTGTGTGTGTGTCAGCTCCCCCGAGGTCCGCTCTGAGCTGCTCGATTCAGCAGTGGAGTGAGAAACTTTTTTATCCTTTCACTCCTGAAGAAACATCGAGAAACACAAAAAATCGCGAGGAAACATCGTGAAACATCTTTCGACTGCTTTGAAACACCCCTCTCTTTGAAAATGATATGATTTGAAACTGTTGATGGCCGCAAAATCAATGCAGTGGAATCCTCAAAGCAGCTAGGAGCAAAGGTATTGGGATCATGTTGCCAAGGATGCAAAGCAGCATTACCTGGAGGTGAAGGGAAAGGAATTGGTCAAATCCTAACATCTCAGAAAATTGTACAAGCTTAGATGCCAAAAACTGGGCTGAATGAAAAGGCCTTGGCTTTGAAAAGCAAAGAAAAAGGATGAAAAGGATGAAAGCTTTGTATCAAAAGATCGGCCTGCGGCACTGCAAGTCCCATCCAAAGGCCTACTGGGACGCCACCTCGAAGCTCGACCTCTTGACATGTTCGAGGCTCGAAGCATGCTTCGAAATTGCTTGGAGGTCTTGGAGTCTTATGAGATCTTATGAGTCCTGGGACTTGGGACATGTCTTGAAGATCTCATGAAGTTCCAACGAGTTCCTCGAAATACCATGGAGTTTAATTGAGCTGCCAGGGGGCCAAAGGGAGCGCCGAGAGCAGAATCAGAATAGCCCAGTCCTCAGCAGTTGCGAAACCGAGGAAAGCCCGGTTCCTTGGTGGTAAGTTGATGTTAGTTGTAGGATTGAAAATCCTTATCGACTCATGAATGACAACTCTTCAGAAACACAAAGAGCAAGCAGCGGAGCCCCTAAACAATCAGTCATCAAGGAGTTTCCGCCGCTTCTCATGCAATTCAATAAGATTCTACATGAAAGTGGGATCCCATACAACGGCTCAGCTGTACATGGAATGAACAAACTACCCTGTGCAGTGTGCAGTACTTGATGCAGTCACCGGGTGTCCAACTGGAATGGCGAAGCATGCTTTCATTTTCATGGCCAAACGAACGCCCAGGTGAGGCCTCCGAACGATTTGTCAGTCTTGCATATGCCGTCCCTTTGCTCAAACATAGTGAATCTATTTTTGCAAAAACAATCTCTTCTTTTAGGTTGAAGGAATTGTTTCTTTTAGGCGCTCCCTTGATTTTCATCTTCTATGCCTGGTTGCGCCAACTGCAGCAGCCACCTGGAGTGCTGACGGCACATGATTTCACCGCTGTTCGCTTCTTCAGATTCCGCTGGCAGTTCCCGGCCTTGGTGCCTGAGCAAAACACGACAAACCCAAAGCAAATTGCCAGGAGAGCCTTCAAGGTTGGACCTCAGTCTGACAGCAAGAACTTCAAGAATCAACACCAAACACATCAAACACATCAAACATATCAAACGCCAGGGCAACACGTACAAGCAGAACAGAGAGCCCCACTCCCCAACAAAAACATAAAAAACTACATATGTAGGGATCGACTTGTGCGTTCAAGGCACTCCTGGCACTCACTTCCTCAGTCAGAGTTTAAGAGGATTGATTTGGTCCCGTGCAGCTACAAGCAGTACTGGGCTCTCTGGCTCCACGTTTTCCATGTCTGCTCCGCAAGTCCAGCCGCGGCCTGTTTCCACATCTTCCACCAGCGCAAGGCACACGGCAGTCTCCTAGCAACGTGCCTGGATGTGCTCAATCTTTGTGACACTCCTGACACAGGAGCATCATGGATCCAGATTTTCAACAGTCATATCATATCAGTCATATCTACATTTTTTGCGGCACTGTTAAGCTACAGTACACATTTCTCAGACCTCTCTGAAAAGCCCTTCCTCATCTCTGCTAGGGAAGCTGCCGAAGAATACAAAACGAAATGAACGGATCAAGGGCGTGCTTGCAACAAAGTGTGTAGTGCATTGTCTGGGTTTGTTGCATGTGCAGGAAGCACGTCCAACATGTCCCAAATTGCTTGACTTCGCCATCACTCATCTTCTCTGAGTGCGTAAATTTGTCTATTCTGTCCATTCCACGCACACCAGGCCACGACAATCTATGTACAAATGTAAGCATCTGGATATCTGTTAGGCAGTTGCTATAGCCTGAATCCTTCGCTCGCCCTGTCAAAACCGCAGCAGCTAGTTTGCCTGGTCTCGCGTAGCCAAGCGCGTTGGACGACACCTAGCTGCGACATTCCAAGACATCAAACTCATCAGGAGTCAAATTACAAAGTCGGAAGATCCAAAATCACTGCACAATATTTACACAACACCAACCTCTCGAGGCACCGATGTGAAGTTCACCGGGGCCACATGTCCATCTACAGACCTGGTGCATTGTTTCTCTGATTTGAACATGATTCATATGGATTGAAATGTATCATCTCAGCATCTTCAAACAATCTTCAAACATCTTCCAACCAGAAATACATACCTATACAGTACAGATACATATACATTGAACTATCTACAGTACATTGACATGTATAATTACGGACTTTGCAATTTTGCTTCTGCAGTTTGACTCTTGGTTTTTGCGCCAGGTTTCTGATACAGAAAGAGCGCTCCGGTAGCTCCGGCCAGTAGAGCACCTCAGGGCCCAACGTTCCCAACAAAACGAATAGAGCTCTACAGTATCAAGAACATCGTTTTGGGATCTGGACTTGAAAGCGAATAACAACAGAAGTTGAAGATGTTGAAGAAACAGGTAAATCAGAATACATCATCTATCTATCTCTATGCATCTCTATAATTAATGTACTGTACCTTCTGCCTGGACTTTGAAATGGTCACTAGGAATGAAACGTGGACCTGCTCTCCGATCCTCTGCTCTGCACAGCATTGCTGTGCTGCGGGGCCGCCGCTAAAAAACAGCTGCCAAGCACCAAAGACAGCCACGAAACAGCGCAAGACAATGGTGGACACAACAAACAAACAAACAAACAAACAAACAAACAAACAAACAAACAAACAAACAAACAAACAAACAAACAAACAAACAAACAAACAAACACACACAATCACACAATCACACACACATGTAGGGCTGGGCACATCTTAGGGGGTTGGTGTCCACCTGCTTCACCAGACTTCGCTGCATAAAGCCCACGAACGAAAGGCAGCTTCTGCATATTTTTGTGCTCACTGATCCCGCTGATCTCACCGTCAATCTCAGGGCTTCCTGTACAAACAGTGAAGCATAGAGGCTCTTTGGCCTCACATCATCTCATCGAACTAAGCAAGCGGGACGTCTTCAATTCACACCAGCTAGTGCTCGCTTGGGGATGCGCCATTCCTGTCATACGCAGCAGCACAGGAAGACGTTCTACCATACACTGCAGTGGCTCTCTGGGAGTTTTGAATCTGATGTCAAAGCTGAGCAGCAGACAGCACCATAGAGCTTTTCCAAACACCTCATAGAACAAATTCCCTCACAACACCGAACGCAAACTTCTGAGACATCATGTCTGGTCATGATGGTGGTTGGAACAACAATGATTCGAGCACACAGAGCAATCACAAAAAATAACCAACAATACCATAAACATCTATAAACAATAACTCCAACAATGACAACAATGAACCAACAACCTGTGTTGATGGCCTCATGCTCAGGCCCAAACGCTCGAGGGCGAGCTGGTGCTGAGAAGTTCTTCCCGCGGATATTGAGCTCGGTCACACCCAAGGGTTCAACCTTACACAAGCAGTCCCCGTCTGCCCCATGCTGCAGAGATCTTCTGTGCTGACTCTGTAAGCACAACTTGACTGAGAAGAGCTGTTGTCTTGCCGGGTGCGCACTTGAAGTCAACTCTGAAATGCAGCCAGGAAGCGCAATCAACCATGTGGAGATCAGTAATTTGCCACCAATCACTTGCATAGACCTGGGACTTTTGTCAAACAAGCATCCCTCATGAAATCTGTTGTATGGCTGTGTGCAATTGTTGCTGCAGAACATCATATAACAAACCTTGACACGCAGAAAATCAGTGCGCCACGTCTAAGTGAAAATCGGTCGGCCGACTAAACCGATCGCTTTCTTGCCTAGGAGATTGATGAAAAATGATGAAAACATGGACAGAAAATCTTCCGAGTGGCCAAGACTTGGAAAGAAAATCTTCCTAAGTGGCCTCAATGAGAAGATCAATAGAGAAGCTAAGTGCAGTTCCCACCAACAATTGAAGTTGCAAAGCCCTCCCAGTCGGCACAAACTCGCGAAACCCTCTCCTGCAGAGTTGCACTCATGATACAAGGCTTGCAGTTGATGTAAGATTGTCAGACTGAATCTGGCGTGAGGTAATGGCCAGAACCGGCAAAGATACTTGAACTAAGCCCCTCCTCCCACTGGTCCACGCCAAACAGGTATCGTCGCCCTCCAAAGAATTCAGCAGCCTTCAAGAGCTGGCACGAGTGACTAAAGGCATGCGTCACCGCCTGCATTACATGGCATTACATTACATTCTTGCGCTTCAAAGATTGAATATTATTGATCTCTTGGATCTGCTACTAGGGTATCGACTCTAGAAGGTCATGGTATCTCTTGGTATGATGTGGCAAGTAACTAGATACCGCAAATCATATTTCAAGGAGGATTCACAAATGGTGAACTACTTCACACATGTTGCATTGTCCCAAGGAGCTTTGCCATGTGCAAAAGGAGCTACGAATGGCAAAGCCAAGATTCTGAACTGCACTCTCCGTTTGTGCCTCCAACCCTTGCTGAAGCTTTGGCCAGTATGAACGGTCGATCACGATGTCCATGTCCTTCACCAATCTTCACCAACTTGTCATGCACACTGACACAACGGTCCAAGAAATGGCGGGCCTGCGTCCATGGGAGAATGTCGTTCTCTCTCACGGCACCTTTGGGCACATGACTTTGATCGCCACCTCTTGACCACTCTTGACCACTCTTGACCTTTAAATGTGGATCCTTCGGTGTTGGGCATCTCTTGCTGTGCTCGCGCCTAGCAAAGTTCCGTAGGTGATGAAGTAGGGGATTTCTTGCTGTCTCAACCAGCCGGTAATGTCGCTGAGCATCACCATCATGTAGTCGCTACAACAACCATACCTGGACAGATCTGCTCAACAGCTCAGCTGTAGAACTTTCGATTCAAATCACAGCCGGCGCACGGATTTGCCAATGACCTGAAAGTGCTGAGGAAATAAATCCTAACAGTCCTCTCTCCCGTTCTCTCCCTGAAATTGTGCCATAGAATTCACTGCTTGTTTTCCCTCGTCTGACATGATCTGACTACGTATGTTTGATCAAATCATGGACTCTTCATGATTGTTTTGGTCATATTACATTGCACATAACACATCATAACACATTTATATAGCTCTTGTGTTGCACATGTGTCGCCTGACTGTGTGTGTCTTTCACCTGGCCTCGAGGCACCCGTGCGGCCCAAGCAAGTGGCATTTCTGTCACATTTGGGCGTACGGCAGGACACCGACTGGCACAGAAAGCACAAAGACAGAAATGCGACGGTTGAGAAAACCATTACAATTGTGAGACAATAACGCTGCAGTTTTCTGCACTTCTCAACTTTGAGACGCCTGAATACTCGGAAGGAGACTCAGTTCCTTTTGTAGGCTTGGAGCCTCCTTGAGACCTGGCCTGAGATCTTGGCAAAAATCGATCTGATCCTGTCTGCTTGTGCCATTCTGTGCCTAGTTCGAAGCTGCAAAATGCAACTGGATCATCCAACTGAGCTTCTGGCGTCTCGTAAGGGCTCCCATAGCCGTCATAGCCTGCTCTCACACTGGGAAACTGTATGCCTGTGACTGACAGTGACTGACCGTGATGGCCTCGATCATAACGTGTTCCGTAGATGTCGCTTGCTTTGCCTCACTACCACGCTGCGGCCCCAAACATGCCAAACACAAGGACATCAATCATCAGTAATCAAAGACCAAAAAAGTTTGATGTTTTAGTCAGAGCCTCCCGGGCCATAGCCGAATCCGTAGCCGTACTGTGACCTCAGACCGAACGCAACAAATTGCACGGTAACAGGTCTTGGATTCGGCTTCTGAGGTCTGTGCTCATGTGATGCCAATCGCAGCAACACCTCAAACCTTGAGCCCACATCTCAAACGCAAAATGAAAATGCTGAAATCTTGAAAAAACACATACATAGTTACATAATCATCATACATGACATTGACTATACAATGTTGAATACTTCTCCTAATTCAACAGCAACACTGAGCATCTCAAAGAAACAAACTTCACGAAGGCCAGAGGAGGCTTTTGGAACCAGGAATGCTCTTCGGAAATATCTAGCTATGGTCATGGTCAACTTCCTCCCCAACTTGAAAGAAAGAATATAATATATTTGTATTTAGTCATATAGTCCTTTCACACCCATCAAAGGAACTGCAAGTACTGCAGCATAGCAGTTATAGAGTACTAAACGGCATAGTACATACTGATACTGTAGCTGTATACAAGATGTTTCTCAAATTATTGGGAAATAGAATCAAAATAGATCAAAATAGAATCAATAGACTGCGTTGAAACATCAAAGGCTTGATGCAACCTCCAACTCTGCACTTTAGCTTCTGACTCATCCCAGCGAGCAGCAGATTCTGCTAGACCGAGGGCATGCCAAAGCCTGAACAAGCCAAACAAAGAACTGGACAAAGGATGATAGAGGAAAGTTATTGAAAGTTCTCTCAGGAGACACTCTCTGGTCATCTCTGGAGTCTGGTGCCATTGAGGATTCTGCACACTGGTTAAGTTGGTGTCAATCTGGCATCTAGGTGGATCTGATCGAATCCTCAGCATACTCAGACCAAGTGCATGATGACGTTCGAATATGCGTGCATTGGTCGCGAACTGTAACATGCAGTACCGCCCACATCGCTTGCCAGCGAGAAGTGAATAAACAATGATAGAATATGAAACGCAGAATGTGTCAATATGTCAATCATCGTGTGCACAGTGGGTTTGCTCAAACACCAAGGAAGTGGTGCGGGAGCAATGGCTCGGCAGTGGGCAGCACCCATGCTTGCACTGGTGACCAAAGGAATCCAATTGAACCAATAGGCATGGTCAATTTTTTGCAAATTTATTTCTTTGCAAGTCTTGCCCTAAGGAGCTTGCAATGCCAGCTCTTCGGAGATGCTGAACAGCACCTGACTTGCAGATCAAAGGATGAAGGTCCCCGCAGTCTTTGGATCTGCAGCTAAGGATCTGCTGCAGCAAAACCTCCAACGGCAAACAGCAAGGCCACCAATCCTCAAAGTGACGAGTAAGCAACCAGGATCGGCCACTGCGGGATGTATTGGCCACAGAGTGATATAAACATATGTTTCAAAAACATATATCTAAATTATCTATTCAGCTTGGCCCCGAGGTTTGGAAACTCCAAGCTTTTCCTCAGACTTGAAACTCATTTTTCATGTTCTTTTTGGTGGTGCCTGCGAACCCACGTTCAATTCATCCGATTGAAATGGAGGGCAGGTGCGTATGCCTTCTTGCCTCCCAAACTACTGCAGCACGATGGGTGAGGGAGGTTCCTTGTTGTATTTGCACAGTGGTTCCTTGTTGTTCGATGTATGCGTTTTCACTTTACTTGTGCAGAGCCGAAGCAAGCTGTACACATTCAGTAGGTCAGCCCCTGTTCTTTCCATTGCTCCAGCCTTCCAGTCCTGAACCTCCATGATCAGTCCCAAATCAATTCAGTTCTGCGTCCCTGATTTGTTGTTTCTATTTCCTTGTTGTATTTTCAATTGAGGTATAGCCCGCAATCTCTGTGGTGCCTGGCTGCTTCTTGCCTTTGATCTACTACGTCGTAGTAAGACTTTCCATAGCAAAACAGCAAAAAACTCACAAAATGTGAAGGCTTGGAGCCCTAGAAAACTCATCCAACACTGAGGTGGTGTAAAACCCCCGTCAATTGAGTGAGGACATGCTCCACTTTTCCAAGCCGGCTTGCATTCACTGTAAAACGATAAGGAATAAAAAACGATATCAGGCTCATCATTGCTTGAGTTATGCCAGCAGCTTTTCAGATGTTTGGAGCATACGGGTCCAGACCGATAACAAAACGATAACAACAACGATACGAAATCTTTTCCAAATTAGACTTTCCACATCAGTCCCTATTCGTAGGAATTCTACTGGCTCTCCGCTGTGTCACCGCTATTATTGTTCGGCAGTGGGAAAGATCGGAACACCCTAACGTATAGCACGTAGAGACATAGTAAACACAAATAAAGGCTTTTTTGGCAGGCCGCGCGGCCGCACTGTTTCTGGTGTTTCTGCTGCGAATGTGGTCTGGTATCATGTCACATGCAGGTTTCACTGTAGAACGATAAGGAATTAAAAACGATAAGGTTGAAAGGATGTCATTAGATTTTATAAGGGATTTTCTCACTCCGACTTGCTTCATCTTGCTTCTTTGTTTGGACTCATACCAGAGGCAAGGGATTTAAATGGATTTGGCATTATTTAGGCACAAAATCTTAGCAGCCTTTCACCAAGAGAGCATTTCTGGAATGTGAATGTGCTGAGTAGTGAGGCCCGCACCAAACAAAAGCCGCATCAGGCAGCGAACGCTTGGGGGAATGTCGGAAGGATCCATGCAACGAGCTGCCTTGGCATACTGAGATACCAATGTACTAAGAGAGCCATTGAGCCCCCATGCTCCTTTCAACCCGAGGCAAATTCAAGAAATGCTGCCATATATGCAATCTGTCAAGGGCGTCACCTTCTCGAAACAAGCCCACACGATGGCTAGAAAAAGTGCCATGGAAAGGCCGGCAGCAACTTCTACCTGCAAAAAGAATCATGTACAGCTCACACGGCCATCCAGTCATATCGTCTACTTCTTTCCTTTGAAATCTGCTCTGCAAAGCTTCAAGTTGATGACTTCCACTTCATAACCTCGCACCTTGATGTTGAGAAGAGGATTGGTCGGCAAGCTTCTCTGTCTTGGCTCGAACGCCATGCTGCTTTGCACGCCTGTTCGCTCAAAAGGAGGCACGTTGTAAGGATTGCAGTGCAAGCCAAGCAGCCAAACAACCGCTTGCAGAATTCTGGCCTTTTGCGCTTGGCTTGTTCACGGCCGATTTAAGCAGATCGTCCTCAACACTCCGTCATTCATGCACATTCATGCTTTATCATGCTTTACCGTCTTTGCAAAGTCTGTCCTCTCTCTGACCCACTTGGAGGCGCCGCACTGCATTGTCGAAGTAGCCTGAACTTTGAAACTTTAATGACTGTGGAATGCTTTTCTGATGGTGCGTTAGGAAGCTGTACGATCAGTCTAGACACCTTCGTCAGAAATTCCTCCTGTCACGTAGGAACAAGTCGCTCCTGCAAGCAAGTCAGTGGTCTTGAGCCAATCTGAGAATGTCAATAGCTGATACTATGATGATACTGGTTACATCAATGCTGCGGGAAGTCATATCCCTCCTTTGGAAGACTGTCTCACCATTTGACACGGTGCCGCAACAGATGCTGCATGCATAGTTCCCCGCCTCAGGAGTGCAATGCGTGCAGCCGATCCAGATTGCAGCATAACAAGACATGCATAAGGCCAGCACGTCCATGCAAGACTGTCTGGCTCCAAAGGCGACCAAGCAATGCCATCAGAGATCCATGCCGCTCCCTCGGCATCGAAACGCAGGTTTCTGAATGCCAAGCGCAAGTCAAACAGAAAAATGGAAGGCAAAATGCAAGCCTGAGAAAAATAACAAAGAAAGAGCACAATCCCTACACTCCCCACACAGCGATTGCAGCCGAACCATATCCATGATCCGTGCCTTGTCAGAGGTGTTGCCTGGCCTCCAAAGATTGACAGATTGAAATGATTTGACTGGTACAAAACTTCAACAGGCAGCCGTCTGAGAATAGAACTCTATGGGGCCAAAGCCATCATCCATGTAAGCGTACCCTCCAAATAAGAGCACCACATCAGCCTCCTGTGGCAAGAGAGGGTGCTTAAGCGGCTTAAGCCAAAGATCCAGTCATTCTTGTGCAAGTGCAAACAAGATTCGGATCTCACCAAAGAAATTCACAGGAACCAAGGTGCTGAGCATCTCATTCATTCAATCATATTCAATCTATCGCTGGCAATTGTCAGAGATGACTAAAATGGTACACCGGTTTCCTCCACGTTTGCAAGGAACGAGCATGTTTGAAGGGTCGGGCTACATAACAACTAGCTGCAAGAGACTATAGTAGCATGTGCTTGGCCAAAAGCAAACTGAAAAGAGAGACTGTGAGGGGAAAAATACTCACCCAACAGCCTCAAAGCCAACAGGGTCAAGAAATACCTTGTGTTCTGATCTCTTATCTGGTTGGTGGTCATGAGCCAGCCCAAAAAGACATCTAAAAAATTAGTTAATCTTTCAACCATGCCAAGTATTCATTAGGAAAAATAAACAATGACACCACCAACTAGATATGGTTGTGCAGCTCCCGAGTCATCGGAAGTTCAGCTTAAAACCTCACCCAACAAGCCATTGACGGCAACTTTCTTGTGTCAATGTAACGGAAGGATGGAGGCTTTGGCAAAGTTACCGTGCAACAAAAGCATACCAATGCTTCGCACTTTTCCGTGCAAAGCAATGCAAAGCAGCACTCGCCGCGTAGCGTTTTTTGCAAACTCAGCGTTTATGCAAGTTGCATCATTCATTTCTGTCAAAAGTTTCTGTTCTGTACAGCATTTTACATTACGTTCACCTGCCTTTACACTTTGACATTTCTCGAAAATATGTTTGAAGATAATTGAAGATATTGGCACGGAGCTAGAGCCCGTGCTGCAAATCAAAGACACCCTCCTCGCTGGAGAGCAGTTTCTCTGCTCAGATTGTTCGTGCACAGTCAATTGTTAGTTGGACTGTAGTGAATCAGTTTCGCTTTGTCTTCCACATCTCCAAACCTGTAAGCTTCTTGCTTACCATCCCAACGCTGGTGCCAGTCGTTGAGGCCAAAGCGTGGATTGTCCACGAAACCTCGAACGAAAAAGTCTGCACACACAATGGCATCGTACACAGGCAGGCCAGTTGCTGCACGCACATCATCTGAAAAGGGAGGGAGCTGAGTGCACTCCATAAGAATGGCATGAATATTGTGCTTCTTGGTGACCTCAACAGCTTTCTTGACGATTCCTGGTGTGACCTTTGCCAAATCGACAACCTCTCCAGTAGCAACAGCATCGAAGCCCTCTACATCTTGGCAACCAACGAGTACATAGCAATCCGCATTCCAATCGACTCCCATCTCACGTGCCACAGTGTCGTGCATAGGCGCAAGGCTCTCGCTGTTCGCGCTGAGAATTGCGATCTTGCCATCGGGTCCAAGCGCACCGTGAACCGCAGGCAGAATCGCCAAGGATGACATCACCACGGGTTTGGCGGTGTATTGACGAGCCTCCTTCTGAAACCACATAAAGAATCCACAGTCTGAGGTAATCACTGAGCAGTTCTTGTCCTGATCCAAGTATCTGATTGCTTCCTTGAAATGTTCTCGTATTTCAGGTGTCATTTTGCCAGACTGGCACACTTCAAAAGTCAGACCAGGAACTGCTCTGTAATAGACTGGATACTCGAAGCTGTCGCTGCTTCCTACATCTCCTGGAAGAGGATGGTAGTGCCAATCCAATCGAATAACTCCTCAGAATCTCCGAATAAATCTGAGTGCTTCAGGTGTAACTTTGCAAGTTGTTTATATGATCTAAAATCATCTGACTTTGGCTTTCAAAAGGACTGGTGCTGCCAACCTGGATCTCCAATCCAGTGGTGGTCTAAGGTGGCCCACCTTGTTGCAGAAACTATGTTTTCCCGTACCTCGTTCTTCCAGTGATCTAATCTATATCTGACCTATCGAGAAGCAAGCGTCAGTATCACATCCTTCACATTTCTATCCTGCGGAATCAAGAACTGAATATACTTGCAATATATGAAACAAAAAAGTTTGAATATCTTCAATCAAAACCTCTGCACCATGATGGGGCTGAAGTGTAGTGCCAAGTTCGTGAGTCTGGCTTAACTTTTGTCCAAGGGCCACTCCTTGTTAGATCATACAGGGGTTCTCAGGGGCAGGTTCTAGCTACATGGGTTCTGGCTGGTCCATCTTGAGGATAAAACAGGAGCTGAATGAGCTAAATGAGCTGAATGCACAGATCTGCAACAGACAGAAAAGGAAAACAAAATGGTGAGTAGCAAGATAGGAAAAAGAATAGAAAAAAGAATAGAAACGGATAAACAAAAGGATGGAAAAAGCCCAAGCTGATAACAAGATACCGAGGGAAGCATGCTTGATGTTAGGATCCTTTCCTCTAGGAGGCTCTTGTCCCTTCACCCAAAGTGCAAAAGCATAGCCTGTGGCAACTCCCAAACCTCCAAGCATGAGCACGGGCATGGCTCAAGCAAGTTGGATGCTCCAAATTTCAAAAGAAGTCAGTGTGGAGAGTTCTCGAAGATCTTGAACCTAAATGGCTCTGAATCAAGAATGGCTCTTCCATGCTCTTCCTATCTTCTCCTCTATCCTTTTCCTCCATCTCTTCCTCTATGTTTTCCGCACAAGTCTGAGTGCTTCAAAAGCCAATCTTTGCGCAAACCCTCGGCCAGTCCTGCCACTGCAGTGTCACCTCAACATGGTGTCAAAAATTGTCAAAATGCTTCAATTTTGTTGCAGAGAAGATGAGAGTTTCGCTTAGGATCCCACAGCGGTTGCTCCAACTCGTGGTCCCCAGGGAGCTGCAGCGTGCACCTGGTGTTCGGGCGACTGTTTGCAAGAATTTTCTCCCGAATTGTCCATTATGAGTGCACACAGAAGCAAATAGATAAATAGATGCATAGAAGTCCCACTTGGTAGGTTTCAATTTAAGACAGTCTGTCTTTATGCTTGCAGAGTTTTCCATTTTGTCACAGTGAAAACATAATTTTGTTCCTGACAGGGCCATTGTCAGCAACAGAACCAACGACAAAAACTTGCGAAGCAGTCGGCCTGGAGCCAAGATGCACCATCGGTGCTGCGCCAAACATCGGCGAGCGCCCTTCCATCCTATGGACAACGGAACAGGCAAATCATAAGAATGTGATTGTCCTTTCTTTAGTAGAATCATTCTCTTGCTTTTCTAGTCAAGTCATTGCACGGTAGGCACATTGGTATCTGAATTGAGCACTCTCCTGGTCACTCCCTCCAAAGATCCAAAGGCCTTCGAGGTAGTCATTACCAAGGGGGGATCGAACACCAGGAGGGACGACAAAATACGCCAAATGAAATGTTGTCTCTGAGCCCGGAACTCTGAAATTGCTCGGAGAAAGTAGATGCGAAATCGCTACGTGCACACCTTGATCTTGACACATATTGACTTTGCTTGTTTGATTTGCGATGGGAGAACACGACATACGAATTCATAAGATCTGAGACTCGTTCCAGGAAGCTGATGCGGTGACTAGTCTCCATGCTGAGTGCCTCTGAGCAAGGCTGCAACAAGCTGCAACATTAAAACATAGTAACTGCGCACTGCGCCTCTCAAGTCCATCCAGTCGAAGTGCCCAAACCTCCAAGTCACAACCCTTGCAACACACTCACCGCCACCAGGACCAAAAAAGATTACGTCAGTCTGAGGGACGGATTAATAGCACCTTCCCTAATGAAAAATTGGGAGAGCAAATTTTCTTGTATGTTTTTGTGATGCTTCAACGTCACATGTGGCGTTGGAAGGCGCTCAGGTCGCGTTGAAGCATCAAATGGACTAATTGATTCAACGGTTGATCCATTAGTTGTGATTAATTGATTGGTTGATTGATTAGTTGGTTGATCAATGGGTTGATAATCTTGACAAATTAGCTGATAACATGCAAAATGGACTACAACTGGGCTTCAGACCGGTTTCAAACCAGTTTTAAACCTATTGCGGAGAGCCCTGCCAAATGCCAACTGACTAGTTGACTAATTATTTGATTGATTGACTAATTAGTTGATTCATTGATTCATTGATTGATTACTTGATTGGTTTATGAATTGATTACAGTAATTAATCAATTTAATCAAGAACATATTGAATGATCGTTTCCTGAATTTGAGGTATCGGTCCCATCTGGATTTCAAACCCATCTGAAGCCCATTCCGTGATAGTGGATAGTATTTCAGGACAAGTGGATATGTTTTTGTTGGGGGGTTACCCTCCCTTTCTAGTCCGTCCCTCAGATTAATCTATACTATGATATATTCACTGGACAGGCACATAGACATAAGCCCATCTGCTCAATTCCAAGTTCTGTTCAGTCAGTAGTTTGAGCTAAGACTGCAACGTCGTTCTTCAGGTCACCCCCTTCCAAACGACCTCCAAGAAGAAGAAATTCCTGGCTGGACAGCAATCTACCGTCGACCGTGAACTTCAGCAACCCATGGATCTGATTTCAACTGAGCTACGTACGCAAGGACATCATACTCTTAGCATCACTTCGCTAGTTTACAGTATCTACATAAACATAAAAAACATATCCGAACCCAGCTTTCTCCTGCAAATTGCCTACGCAAGGGCCAGTGCATCCCGCGAAGATATATGCTGAATTTTCTATGTTTCTTATTTCTTGATATGCCTTGAGCAATTGAGCAATTGTCATAATTGGCACCACTCCTGCAAGCATCAGGCCACAGGAGGAATTGGACTCCACTCAAGTGTTTCGCTGCCTCGACTTTTGCATCTGAGAAGCGCCATGGCACCACCTCATCTCGCTACAAGAGAGACAAAGTACATAAATCGCAAGTCCTACGTAAACATGGGGATGTACAAATCAATTACATATCACATAATCATATAATATCATATATTTATATATTCTATACTATATATTGTTCAAATCATTTCAATGACAATGATATGACATGATATCACCGTTTGAATGAAATGGCTCGAAGTTGTGACCGTAGATCGCCTGAAAGCCAGCGCGAGGTTCCCAAGGTGCAGATGGAAGTTCTTGCCACTGCAGATCTGGGAAAGAAGCGCTCCACATGTCATTGACCTCAACTTTTGCGGACACAACGTGGGATATGATCAACACGCTCCATCCATGGAATGCATACACAATTCTGAGTTGGATCTCATCCTTGTATCCAAGTTGTACATGTGCTTCACTTCAATTCTTATACTTATTGACCTGCTCTCAGCATCGCTCGTACTGTCTCGGGAGATTGTCGCTTTGGTTGCTGCGTGCCTGCCGAGGAGAACACACTAACGATAGACAAATTATAAGGAATTGCCAAGGTCTGCCGGATTTGATTGGCATCTACAAATCTACTACAATTATCAAAGGCAGGTAGTAATTTGGAATCTAATCGGAGTGTCAAGGCGAGTCGTTGCTTTGACCAAGCTGCCATGTGGCTGAAACGATATTCGAACATATTCGAAGTGTTTCCGACTTGCAAAGCGCGGCAATGCCAACTTGGAGACTTCTCAGCCGGCCTCAGGAGTTCGTACGCCGCCAAAGACAAGCAGCTGATTTTCCGATGCTGCTGTTCCGAAGAAGGCTCTGGGGCCCCATGGAGTGGTCTGCCTTGGCCAAAAAAGAATGTGCCTCGTATGGAATGACAACGGAATTCCTTTTGAGGTTGGTCTATCTGAATGATATACATTTTGCACACACAGAGAACGAAGATTGTATAAACGGATCTAGTCACCTTGAAGCACAAATCAATCAAAATCACACCCCTACTATCCACTACTGCTCTCTGGATGTTTCTTTTAGTTCCAAGGCTAAGGCTGCACCAGAGTCCAGCTGGTGCCCTCATCTTCGCTCAGCCACAGGTCGCCCAACCCTCGGCTGGGGAAAACACATCGCTCTGCCTGAAGTCGTAAGATGCCTCCTGTCGTCTTCACATAAAGCAATATGAATAATTTATGAATAATCTATGAATGCCGTAAATTTGATGCTGATCAGCTATGGGCGAGGCTTCCATATGGTAACGAACGCAAGGGCGGCAGTTCTCCACTCAGCTCAACCTCGGAAGCTGCCAATACATCTTGGTCAGAAAGTAAAGTGTGGCAGCTGAAGGGAAGATTCCAGAGAAGATCTAAGAAAACGACATGGCGAGACAAGTAAGCTTGAACTACATTCAGCCTCAGAGATGCACCAAAGCCACCGTGCACTAAAAGCATTTGTTGCACTTACAGTAAGTTTATATCCCTTCGTTTTGAAACTTGGCATTCTGATGCTGAGGACATTGACATACCAGTGAAGTTGCCTTGCCTGATAAACGTCCCGATCAAGGGGGAGATGGGGGAGAGATCCAATTTGTGCTCGACGCAAATCTGCGCAACTCTCAACTCAGCCTCTTGGATCGAGATTCAGATTTAGCTTGTGCAGCTCCCTTGCCTGGCAGAGGATTCATAAGAATTGAAGGGGTTTTACAGGGATTCAGACGGATTCATAGGGATTCATTGCGATTCATGGGGATTCATGGGGATTCATGGCGATTAATAGGGATTCATGGAGATTCATAATTAATATTGATTCATGTCTTGTCATGAGGAACTTGGAAGAAACTAAGATCTGTTCACGCTTGATGTCTGGAATTTGATTGGATGCCTTTGCCGCCCTTCTGCTTCTTGTCGTTCTGCTTGAGGGTCTTCTTTGCATCCTCCGACATGACCAATGCTGTTCCGTGAAAGCACCCGTCCCTAATAATGAAAGAGCCTCTAGCTTGCGCTATTGAATCAATGCTAAGGCACTCATCGTTCAGTGGGAAGGCAGTTGCAATCCAAAGTTTCAGCTTTCAACTGTAAACTAGATTAGCAAATGGTGCTGGATTCCCAGCAACGAAAGATAGAAGTTGCCTTGTTTGCACTGTCTTCTTCCCTCAGAACGAAACTGTCTCTGTCACAATGATTCACAGATATGCACATAGTAAATCACTAAACTTTAATTCCAGAAGTACAGTGCAAGTCTGGCTTAGTCTCAGTGACAGTCTGAGAGCCAAGCTTTATGGAGTCTGCAAATGGATCCACGCCGATTCCACCCATCAGCAACAAGCGAAGGCCATTTCCAGAATCAACTGCCTTCAACAATGGACGTTGACAAGCTTTCAGTAAGTTTGAGACGACTCTAAAGACGCCCAATCTATCTAAGTCAAAAATCATACAAAATCTAAGACTGCAAAGCTGTAAGAATCCGAAGAGAGCTGCCAGCACTTTCACACTCTTCTCTCAGCTTCCCGCCACCAACTTGTGACCGGCCCGAGGGGCCCATGGAGCATTGGGTGATCGGATTCTTTCATGCCTCAATGGAGGGAAGTCCGAAGCAATTCAGGGCATCTGCAACACAGAATCACAAAAAAGTTGGAACTCAGGTAGACACACGAGCTCTTGCTCTGCTGATGTCAACGATGCAAGCTTCTCGAACAGAAAGGCTCCTTCAGCACCTTGCTGGACCGCGTCATGCCATCAAATTTAAGGCGGGCGCATCCCTTGAAGGATGGCTCTTTTGCAGGCCTTCGTCAGTCGACAGCTCGTAGGTACAGGAGGAAGACAAAAAGCAACCTGAGGAAGTGTTCATTGGTCACATATGCCACATTTTGAGGGAGTGCAACACAGTGCAGGCAGTGGGGCAAAACAACAAACAAATCCTTCAGCAAATGAATGTGCCTTTGAAGCGATCGCATCTCTACTTCAAAGATCTGAGAAACCAGCGTTGGTCAAATCCCATGCCGCCCGGCTGCCAATGCCAAAATGTAGCTGACCTCCAAAAAGTCAAGCGCACTTAGGAAATCAAAAACCAAGTTCGAGAAGAGTTAAGGGCTGCACCTGCAGGATGGATGTAGAGAGCACTTCTCCAGACAGATTGCCAATGGCACGCCCTTGAAAAAGGAGAATCCATGGTGGCTGTGGCATAGGGAGGCATGGGGTGCTGCATGCGGCATGCAATGATGTCGGTCATCAATGATGTCGGTCATCAATGACGACAGCCTGAAGATTCCCCAGATCTCGGCGCCCTCTGCACCGCCGATTTGCCCAAATGGACCTGACAATCAAATGATCTCTTCAAGGCACACACATCAAGAACATGACTTGTTTTCCCTTGAAGTGGCAACTGAATAGCCCACATGAAGAGCACTGAGTCAGCAACCAATCATCAGCTGATACAAAGTCAACGTGAAATTGCTGCTCACCTGCGAGGATCAAAGGTGACGGGTTTGGTCACAGAATCCATGCAATGAAAACACAGACTCTTTCAGTGGCCCCTTGCAAGACTGAACCCTGCCCTAGCCCCCAAACAGCGATTGGGTTGTGCATTTTGTTCATACACATCCATTAGTGTCTTACTGCTCTCTGATGCAGGATTCTCCAACACGTGTGAGATAGCAATCATAGCATACTTCTCAAAGTTTACGCAAACAGAACACCAAGAACAGGTTCCCTAATGCGCACTGCGTACAGGCTTCTCTAACACTAATAGCTAATCTTGCGAACAAATATATTATAATATAGATATCAATATAGATACGAGGTTTCGCATTTCAATAAGTTCCACAACAATGGGCAACAGAGCAGCAACTAACACCCCTTCAAGTTTTCGACGCATTTCTTCTAGAATATGTATGTATATACATATTTTTGGATACCCGCAACATCCCTCAACTATCTCGAAGCAACGCAACTTGACAAATCTCGCGCACCAATTGGGAAGAGCACGACTCCAGTCCGATGCCTTGGCGGAGTCCTTGAGAGTCCTGTCTTTGTCCCCTGCACTTTGATCTTCTCGTTTTGGTGCCCTCTGTTGATCTTCTGGATCCCTATGGACCCTGGTTGTGTGAAGCTTCCACTGAGAACAGCACTGCGCAGAATTCAATACCTCGCCCCAGGGTTTCCCAGTCCAAACTGGAGGAGCCTTCGAGCATGCAGAAGTTCCGTCACGCAATACAGCAGTTGCAAAGTCAAGAAAAACTGCTGTCTTGGAATTCTCTGTCTTGGCTTAGTGTTGCCTTGAAAGGACTCCTCAAGGTGGGTGCCATATGGAGCATCTCACTAAGGGGAGAGACCTTGGTGTCAGAAAGGAAGTCACAAGCTGTGCAGCTTTCGCCAGATCACTTTGATAGACTAATTGATACTAACTAACTATCTATCTGTATTTTCTCTGCCTACTTTTGACAAACGACCAAACCTCATACCGTTTTTGATTTTCCTCGGAGAGGACTGTTTCTGCAAACACATTCCCTTCGAAACCAAAGTGCCCCAAGCCCTAAGGACTGCGCTACTTCCTTCAGGATCTTCTGGACTGGACGCCCTTCAGCATGGACAAACCATATGGGTGTTTCTCAAAATAGGGGACCCAAGAAATACATGGTTTATGACCACAAATGGTTTATATTGGATGATTTGGGGTCCCCTATTTTGAGAAACATCCATATCAGAACATAGGAGAACCATCTGACCCAACGTGGATCTCATCAGATCTCATCAGATCAGCGAACTGGCATCTGGCCCGAAAGCCCGAATCGTTCCGCATTCAGGATGGCCTGCTGAGCTCTTGCTGGCCTAGTGCAGTCAAAAGGCATGCACTGGGAAGCTTGGGAGGGCTTCTTCAACATCCTTGAGATCTAAGGAATACAGTAAGATAAAGCACCCAATTGATTCATGTCACACCTTCGGTGCGGCTGTTTAAGTGGAGAACTCGAAGCAAATAGAGCTCAATAAAAGCTGCATCTGCATGTGAACCTTTTTCATCCAGTGTCGTAGGGCTGAGGTCGAGATCATTTTTGTGAAGGCGTTTGAAAGTTGGAATTTTTGCTGCTTGCGCGTTTCAAACTTGGTTTTCACAAAAGGGAAGCATGCCGCAGTGTGTTTAATCATAAGAGCATGACGCTGGGGGGGTCGGATTCTGTGTGAGAGAAGATGAGTGAAAGATCTGATGCGAGAAAGATCTTTGCTAGACCTTTGCTGAAGATACAGCAAAGAAGTTAGAGAGAGAGAGTGAGACATAGAGACCTAATGAGACCTATGCGGTGCCTATGCGGCGCCTACGTGTTGTCTCTCCATGAAGTTCTGGCGAAGGGACTTCTGGGATGCGCTAAAATCAGTCTGTGACTCACTTGTGATCCTTCACGACTTTGTGGATGAATTAAAGTTCAATATCTACAAAAAATGTGTCGCATTTACAAGTTCCTTTACTTCTCAGTCTTACATTGTTTCTGGAATATTTTCTGGCATTCTTTCTAACAGTCTTGATGGGATTCTTTCTGGCATTCCTCCGGAGCGTTCTTTCTGGCATTCTATCTGTATTCTGCTATTCTTTCTGGCCTTCCTTCTGACACGTTATTTCCTGACTGCCTTTCCGGCATTCCATCTGGCACTTCTAGCAGTCTATGATAGTCTATCTATGTCTATGTGGCTTCCAGAATTTCTGCGATCTTTTCCGACTTCCGAGACTCGCAACTGGCATCACCTTCGGGGCCGCAGGGCAACGCTCCAAGCAGGTCCAGCTCCAAAGCTGGGAAGGCCTCGCCTCGCGGTGGCCTGTCCTGTGCTACGCTGTGCTACGCTGTGCTACGCTGTGTTCTGGGGCAGGCGTGGGCCGTGGGCGGATGTACACTGGCGTGGCTAACATAAAATCTCGAAACCCTCACCTTACAGGTGGGGAACAAACAATAATAAACATCACATTGAAACGCTGAAACGAATTCAAGTGGCCATTGATTGATTTACTGATCGACGATTGGTTGATTGCAAGGACTTCTCTG
The DNA here is from genome assembly GCA_009767595.1 of Symbiodinium kawagutii. Classification (NCBI taxonomy): domain Eukaryota; class Dinophyceae; order Suessiales; family Symbiodiniaceae; genus Symbiodinium; species Symbiodinium kawagutii. Next base: position 193,323 of record VSDK01020132.1, on the reverse strand, counting down.
AACGAAGTGTCAGCACAGCATCTGACGCCTGAATTTCTGCTTCCAGTAAGACTGACAAAGCCACTGCTTGGGGGCAGTGAGTCAGAAGGAACTTGCGATGGTCCTCAAGGCTGCATAGGCAATGCACAGTGGTGACATCTCAACTACACATCACTGCTAAGGTCTGCTGAGGTCATGTCTTGGCTCGCGAAGAAACGCACGAGCTGAGCAACGGTGACAGAAGAAGCCAATGTTGTGATGTCAATGTGTGTGGAAGGTGTGGAATGTGTGGAACTTGTGCGTGTGTGGCTGTGTGTGTGTGTGTCAATGTTCAATGCACGGTGTGTGGACTCCGCAGACATCCACACATCATATTTTTGCATGTTTTCCTCAATTGCAAAGTTGTATGCTTGCATCACGTCCAGCTGTCCAAAGACAACTGTGAGTTCCGGCCTCAAGAATCTCCGAAGGGGTCTCTGACAAGTTCTGGGGAAGATTTTCAGCAGCCTTTCGGGATTGGGCAGTACACTTGCTCCATGACTTTCACCATCCACATCTACCTACAAAAGCGTCACAATACCACTCCGCCGATGCGATGCACATCCCATGCGTAGCCTCTTGCAGCAAGTCAGCCAGCGGAATTCCATCCGCTTCAATTCGAGAACAATCCTTGACCGAATCTTTGCCTGAGACCATGTCTTCAGAGAAACGCTAAGGCTTGTCATCACTTAGAATATCTTAGAATATCTTAGAATTATGCTTCATTGAAACTTCATTGCGTTTCTTGGTCGTCTCCTCATCCCCTCCTGTCATCTCGGTATTCGCTTACGAAAGATCATGAAATTATTGGCTGGGAAATGGACTGTTTTCAACTGTTTTCAAGATACCATGTCCCCAAAGATTTCACAAGTTACCATGGTTCATCGGATTCCATTGCTTCCATTGATCCATGGGCTTCATTGGTGGAGTCCATGGAGGCCTGAGTCTTTGCGATCGGCTTGTCCAAAGCCGCTGAAGGCACCATAAGGCCCTCCGAAGTAGTCGTCGTAAGCGCTGCCACCTGAGACTTTATTAGATTGCTATACACTGCTGTAAGACATATTATATACATCATTCTTGGACTGTCTCTACATACTCAATACGTATATTTGAATACTTGAATACGTTGCAAGCTAATCAAAAGATGGCAAACTGCCACTCCCTTGTGCGAACATTGCCAGAAAGCCTTGTAGCAAAAGTCACGAGGTTGGCAGTCACTGTGGTTTGTTCATCAATGCTGTGAAACCGTTGCGTACTACGAGAAGTAGAGTAGTTCCGTAGTAGCTCCATTGTGTCGCAAGGTAAGCAACCCCATTGAAACCGACGCATCGGGCATGGTTGAATGCTGACAGGATGGAGTTCCCAACGCCATTAATCATTAACCACATCCTGAATCATCCTGAACTAGCCGTTCTTAACCGTTCACTACCATTGCATTGTGGCAGCTACCGCTCCTCGTCTCAGATCCGGAAAGCTGCTCCCATAGCCATACCTGGAGCGGCACTTTTCCATTCGCAGACCAAGTCGTGCCAAGTCCCAACTGAAAAACTCGGATTTCCTCTCTGAAAAATTCTGAAAATTGCAGACTTAATATAGACCTAACACAGACTTTGTAGTAATATCACTCAGCTCTGCTGAAGTTTGTCGAACTGTATTGTCGCACAAATCTTCCCGTCCAAAGTCGGACTCCAGGCTGGGAATGTCAAAATAGTCACCCACTGTGACGGCCTTCACATGGAAATAGCCTGCAGAGTTCCGACTTCACATTGCCACATGCCATTTCCCGATCCCAGGTGCAAATCAACAAACATCAATCTCTGAACATAAGAGGTCAAAGCATTTCAACAGCCTGTTAACAGGAGAGACCATGGCATGAGCATTGGATCATGAGATGCAGTCTGACGACACACAGTGTCAACTTGTTGATCACGTGAACATGCTTCACTTATCTGCAATGTATGGGTGCAACTTCAACAGGCTTCAAAAACATCGTTACAAAGGGATCCAATCGCTGCTACTTTCATCTGATTGTGTCCGGAAAAAGATGACAAAGTTGGTTTGCTTAGGGGAACGCCAAAAAATTGTTCACTACTCTACGCAAACAAAGGACATAGTTATCTTTTCGAAGCTTCAATTTGTCCAAGAACAACTGTTCACCATGTTCACCATGTTCACCATGTTCACCATGTTCACCTCTTCATTTTCTGGTCACCTAAAGCATTGACTTCCTGAACCACAAAGTGTGATGGTTTGCGGCGGCGACATTAAAGCCTCGACAGGCAATCCACCTTTCAAACAAAACATTGAGAATCGATTGATCCAAGGTATTGGTCATCACGACAGTCTGAAGGAAGAAGTACCATTTTCAGGAGGTACAATCTGAAGCACGGAGGTGCAATGAGGTGCGTGATATGGTTTGCACATTGGCAAAGCATGGCTACGACAGAACTTTCACGGCGAGCTTTGTACACTGCGCTTACAAAGCTATTCTTTGTTTGGCGCACTTGCCACTGAAAAGTTCACAGCTGACCTGCAAAGTCCCCAAGAATAATAACAACTGTCTGCGGAAGCTCTGTCAGTGTGTATAGAGATTTCCAGCGACACAGCAGCTGCATTCAAATTCAATAATTTTGAATGATCTGATTTAACTGTGAAGCCGTCTGCAGCCTCATCTGCTTGAGTAACTCGTTCATAAACGATGAGAAGTCCTTTCAAAGGCTCTGTCGATCTCTGCACAGAAGAAACTGAGGGGAAAGAGCCGAAGCAAAGTGTTCAAAACATGTGGGACGTCCTTGCTCTTCAGCTCACATAAACCTTGGCAGAATTGCCATTGAATTAGTCTCAAAAAATCTCATTACGGTCATGACAACAGAAACCAAAATGACACCAAGGAGTTTGACTTTGTTGTTTGATAGTGAATCCTGCGGATGCAGCAACGCGGCAAACGCATCAGTACTGATCGAGGATGCACAGCTAAGTACACGGCTGGAGGTATCCTGACTCAAGGCAGGAACATGATGGAACATGTACCGACTCTGTGACTGTGATCAATGTGACACATTAAGGAAATGTAGCTTAAGGATGCTTCATGGAACATCTACTGTGATCAATGTGATGTGTAGCATCACATCGCCATTTCAAGCATAACTGTCCCGCCGCCAAAGCTCCTGAATGCCTTCGCGACGCAAGACTTGGCCCAGATCAAAGGCCTGTGAGATCTGCACATGGCTTGGCCAAGGGAAGACAAACCGCTCCAAGCCTTGAGGAATGCCTGCAGCTCTAAAGGTCCTTCACTGACCTGGCAGATGGTACTCGAGTGTTTGACATCATCAAATGGATGAGGATTTTTAAACTATCAGGTCTTGTTGCACTTCAAAATCAATGCCACCATATCCAGGTGTGGACCGTGGCCTCTGGATTTGACAAGGCCTGCCAGATTTCCTGGAAGGAATGTTTAGGCAAGTTAGGCAAGTTCTGTTGTTGTGCCAAAAGCCAGCACGAAAACGCTATCCGTCCTCTTCCAAAATGTTTTCCCGTCGCAAACGAATGGAGTCAAACAAGGCATTGTAGTCGAGATACCTACCAGTTTGCCGAGCATTGAAAGATTGAGCATTGAAGAATTCGGAGTTGGCTTCGCGGTTTGCGTTGGTTCTCAAGCTTTCCAGGAAGGGCACGACTCCCCCGCATGCTTCAAGTGTCTTGCAAAGCAAGAGCCAATAGCCTTGGCTGAGCTGCAATCAAACTGAACCATGCGACTCTAATTGAACTCATTGACAATGAGATCAATGAGGCTGGCCTCTACAATGTCGGAGTGGCCGGATGCTTGCAACACCTCCGAAATCACGTGATTCATAGTGATTCATAATGTTTCATAGTGATTCATATAGTATCAAATCATTGGGGTCATTGATCAATGATGATCAATGTGTACGATGACGTATGACCAAATGCTGCTGCGGCACCTGAAAAAATGACTGCAGAGTTAAATGCAAGTGACATAATGCAACGATGACTGCTCAATCGTATGTCTACAGTACAAGTTGATTCCGGTTGATGGCCCTTTATTGTGAAGTGAATTCGCAAATACCCGACACGCTATCTCACAGTGAAATCGCTGCGCAAGATTGCTCCACAACATTTGTAATCAGCATTGCGCTCTTCTCTGGGTCTCTCTATCGATTCCATCGCTTTCTGAGGCTTTGCCCTGGACCCTTTTCATTCAAAGTATAGTGATGCAAGAAATGCAACGAGGCAAACCGGCAAACCCAGCCTGGCGGAGCTCTGCTGAGGTGAGAAAGCCACATTGCATCTTATCTGCTTTCTGGCACCTCACCAAATGCAAAGGGGCAGCTGCTCTCCTTGCGAAAGGCAGTCAAACAATGCCTTTGTGATCCCTTGTCATAAGCTTGTCATTCTTCATCCACATCATCGTACAAGTAGGAACAATTCACCGGCTTGAAAGTGCTGCTTTGAAGAAGGGCTGAAGAAAAGTGCTGAAGAAGAGTGCCGAAGAAGAAGATGCTGCTAGGCAACTCTATCTGCAGCTCCAGAGTTCCTTTGTAGCTTAACTTTGTAGACAAAGTGCTTGCAACCAAAACCTCACAGGGACCGATGCCAGGGAGCGACCCGGAGGGAAGAGAAGCTCTACCAACTTTCACGGCCTCGATGATGGAGGTCCTGCACACACAAGCAGATCGAATGACTCGGAACACGGCCTCTTTGCAGAAGAGTAAGGAAGGCTAAGGAAGGGTGAGGGAGGGTAAGGAAGGGTAAGGCTTGCTGAAGCTTCAGCGCAAGGCTTTCAGTATGTTTCAATCCAATGCTAGTAATTTATGGAGCGCGCAGCATTGTGAGACGTTCAAGAGATGGCCAGGATATTGCAACCAATCTGTGTAGGACGCGTTCATTGTTGTTGATTGTGTTGTATAGTAGCCAGAACAAAGGCGCTTGCCATCGTGCCATGCTGGAGTGGGGACATTAGAGAGTGAGTAGGCAGAGATCAGCCGTCAGTAGTCAATGAGGTTCTCTATACAACCAATCGATTTTTCATAAGATCTACTATATAAATCTTCTGCAACTCACACATTGCAAGGAGAGAATACAACGATGCCGACGGCAGTCCTGTAAAAGCGACGCAGGTTCATCGCCTCAAATGGAACATGATGGCAGGCTGCTTCACTTTCGTAAGCATGGCACCTCTTCCCCTGCCACAAAATGTCACCAACAAACCGGTGAAGAAACATGAACCACTGAGGCATCTCATGGCTTCTGTGCTTCTCTTAGACTTCCTGACGAGTCTTCCCTTCCCAGCTTGCAGCTTGGTGACAAAAGAGGGCAACATGGGTCCAGAAGGCGAAGTATCAGCCAATTTCTGAATCCATGGGTGTTGCAAGGCCTGCACATCGGTCTTCATCTTCAAAGCACAGTCTCAAAGATTCTCAAAGTCACTCCGAATGTACGATGGGTCGAAATGTGACGATCCCTTTGCAAATCTTGAGGACCTCATTGACATTCAAGCGTTGGCCGGGCACTCCACGCAAACATCTCTGAACGAAGTCCTTTAGGAAGCACAAATGAGCAAATCAAAAGAGGTAAAAACACTGGATCTGTCCCGAACATTTTGTTGACGATGCAAAATACTTTGGTGTTTGAGTGACGTTTCTCCCAATTTCCCCCATTTCTCTCTCCTTTGCTTCTTCAGAAATCTTGGACCAAAATGGTGGATCCTGAGAGAGGAATGTCCTGGGATCTTTGTGTTCTTACCGTTTACTAGCAGGAAAGGCAATGAAGCTCTGAGCCCTGCTCAAATGAGAAGTCGATCTTCTCCACTCTTGAGATAATTGCAGAGCGGCATGGTGCAAAAAAGGGCGGATACCTGGCAGAAAAGGAGTGGCTCTTGGGGAAGAAACGGGAAGTGCAGTGAACCAAACTTGCCCAAGCACCCACAAAGCAGAAGGAATGCTATCGCACCCACCTCAAGGATATTCAAGGATGCACATGCCACCCTATCCCACCTACGCTTGCAGCATGAGATAGCTTCAGTTCAAGGATGGTGTCGTAGAATCGCTGGAGTCTCACACTCTTGGAGTCTGACACTCCAAACATCAGCTTCTGCAAGGAAATCCATGCCGAGATCCTGGAGCGTTTCAGTCTTTGGGTCCTTGTGAACTGCATCCTTTGGCACCTGCAACTCCTATGAACTCCTAAGGAACTCCTAAATTAAGGAACTCCTAAGGAACTCCTAACACCGACAGCAAAAGACTTCCTGGAAGTCTGGCGAACTCTGGAGGATTGTAATTCTGCGGGCTACTCTCTGCGTAGCAGGCTAGTGAAAGTACTGAAAGTTGGCCCCGTGGATCTATGCAACCCCTACAAAGCTTTGGAAAACATTGGAAAACCATGGAAAACCCACGGGCAGGGCATGTCCAACGCTGTCCACCAGCCCGACTGCCCGACATATGCCCAAAGATCAAACAATGCTACCAGTATACGAGGGAGTTTACCATCACAGTCCTTTGCTTACCAACATGCTGAAAGTAGCAACTTGCGGAAGAGTCCCTCTGCACCGAAGGCGCCTGGAATATCTGGAGACTACTTCTATGGGCAATTGCAACCTGAAATCTGGAGAAAACATTTTGAAAACATCCTTCTGGATATGTTCCCCCCGAGAAACGCCTTGCGGCAATGGCTCTGAGGTCGATTTTAGGATCCCAATGCCACACCGATTTTCATTTGGAATTCCAATGCATCCCTGAGAACTGGAACAGCGTAAACTTCCAGTGGCCGGTTTCCCAAGGTGGGTACTTGGTGGACCCTGGAACCCTGATAAATTTGAAGGTTAGGAAAATGTTTTGGACTTTAGAGATATTTAGAGCCTCATTATGACTTATTCATTTCCATTTGCTCCTTTTAAAGTCTGGTAGACCAGCAGTTTGGAACCTGGCAAGCCTATCTTTTACTGCTTGGTGCTTTTCACCTATGTGACCCAAGTTGCCACCTTTAGAAAAGTCATTCACAAGGCTGGCTTCGTTTCACCCTCGATGTCTCTGAGTCCTGACTCTGCTCCAAATGCATATCAATAGCCTGCGGACAAGTCAGCGTCAAGTTCGAGAGTATGACTTAATTACGGAAACCAGACATACTTTAATTACGAAAAAAAACTCTTAATTACGAAAAACAAGATGGAGCCCACGAACCCGAATGCTCACACTCTTGGTCGGACTCTCTTGGTAAGACACTCTTGGGAAGACACTCTTGGGAAGACACTCTCAGGGAGACAGTCTGTGTAAGACACTCTTGGTGAGACACTCTTGGT
>VSDK01020132.1:164787-177782 GCA_009767595.1 Symbiodinium kawagutii | reverse complement strand
TGTCTATACAGTCTGTGCACTGAGACATGTGTCTTGCTTCTCGTCCTGTCTCCTTGCTCGGTAGTAGGAGCCGGAAGCGACGAGGGGAGGGAGGGTTGAATTGGTTGGTACGGTATTCGTACTAATTACAGTATTTTGCAAAACCGCTCGCTCCAATCTTGATGAAACAAAGCAAACTGAAGCCAGCTATGTAGCATTCGAGACAAAAGCCTGCAAACTGGACAGGATAATGCCTTATGATGCTGCCAACAGTGAGGAATCTGTGGCACCTTCAAAGTCGGCTCTTCCGCTTCAAAGCTCTTGCGAAAGGCCGACATTGGCCTGCGATGGTGCACCGCTGCTGAGTATTCGTGATGCCTCTGCAACAGCATGCAGCAGCTGCATATAGCTGCTCTAGCAGCTGCTTCAGCTACTGCAAGTCATGGAGCGAACGTGATCTGAGGCAGGTTCTGAAAGTTGCTTGTGTCACTTTTCTCAGGCAGATTTGCCTCCCAGGAATGAAATGTCTATGATCTGGTACTCGGAGAATGCCAACACCCTCAGATTTCTACTTGTCTCTTAAGTCCCATGTAAGTTCGCAAATATGCAAGCTCTGAGACTTTGACATTTCCAGAGCCTTGAGAGACTGAATGGGAGGAAGAACTCAAGAGCAATGAAGAGTAGCGTTCTTTGGTAGCTTGCTTTGCTTGAAAGGAGTTTGTGCCTTTCTGTCCATGCGAATTTCGAGGATCTTTGAGCTGCTCGCTTTTGAGATTGAGCTTTGCCAAACCTTCAATATCACTGGATGCAACCAGTTGAAGCCTTGAATCTCAAGCAGAACTTATGCAGAAGTCTTAAGCAAGTTCATTCAGAAAGTTCATTCAGAAAACTCCCTTGAGGCACTTTAAGGTCTTAGAAAATTTGTCTCCACAAGTCATCGTTCCTTTTTCTTTTTCCTGGTCTATCTTGGTCAATTGGTCAATCTTCATGTCTTTCTCAGAGCCACACACGACATCTCCACCAGGGGAACACAATTGGGCACCCATTTCTTCTCACATATCATTGCCAGCAATCTCCGAAGCTGCTCAGACTGTTGCACAAGGACCGTCTGTGTGTGTGTGTGTGCTCATTTTGAACTGCATCTTTCAAGAAATCACTGGTGACTGGTGTTTAGAAACAAGAAAAGGCGTCCTTCGTGCAACTGCTCTAGGTACAGTGCTGTGCAAGTTCTTTCATGCCGACGTTTGTGAAATTGAAACATCGCAAGTGCCATGGTGTCGCTGGCATTGAGACAGCTGCAGGTCAGCGAAAGCCGGTCAAGATGCAAATGGAAGTGTGACAGACGTGAATCCATGGCCAATAATGTTTTTGCGCTTTGCATGCTAAGGGCAGGTGTTGCCAGACTAGCGCATGGCTGACGGGAATTGTCCAATGGTGACAGCCGAGCCAAGGTGAAAACATCATGTGTTGATATCTCTTGAGAAGAAACCTAGAGAGTGTACAACTATCAAATCATTTCAAACAATCATCATGACAAATCTGAAAGTGCAAGTGTAGCTGACAAACATGGCCACGAGGCCACAACCACCAAGAATGTCTCCCTCAAACGCTCGCAGCTGCACCCTTTTCTCCCTGCATTGTCACGGCATCGCCTTTGGTGGCCTTTCAACAGCGGCTGGCGTAGAGTGACATAGATGGACTTTGTATTGACATAGCCATAGCAGTTCTATATTATATGTGTATTTGGTCATATATAATTTATATAATATACAAAATATAGTCATATACATACACAAAAACATATTCATATTACATAAAATCAAATTTCATTATACATATATACAGTACTATACTATAAAACGTCATCGTATTGCCATCGAAAACTTGGAAGTCCTTACGGCACAGTCTGCTTGTCGTGTACAAGCCCGTTGCCGCCGGTTCTACTCCCGCAAACTGGTTTCTAAACAGCTATATTGTATGTTTTCTACATATGTCTATACATTTTTATTTTTTGGGCTTGGGAATGGACTCGATTCTTTGAGAGTTGCCAAGATTGGTCAACAAAAAGTCTGCGGGGAAACGCTTAGCTCAGCAGCAACATTTGTCAATTGAGAAGTGTGATCTTAGTGACCTGTTAGACGTTGAGTTTTCAGATCGGCCCGACAAAGGCCCTACCCAAAGGTCCATCATGTGCCTGACAGCCTATTGTGGGCCCATCATGGAGTGAACAGGGGAAACAAATGGAAACAATAGGACATTTGGATACATTTGGAGCATCCAAGTAGATACCGTTGCTTGAATCTATTGGGCCCAGCATGGGTCATAGATTGGCCTTGAAATGACTCTTGGAGGATGCAGCACGCTAGAAAACACCCATATCACCGATGCCTCATATGAGTCCCTGTCCCAACCCTACCATTCACTGGTTGACAGAATTAATCCCTAGCAGGACATCTTTGTTTTGCCTGCTTTGCTCCTTGAATCTCCCTGAGCCCTTGGTGCCAATAGCTAGTAGAGCAACTTTCGAAAAAGAAATTGAAGACCTTTCTATTTCCAGGTGTCAACAAGTATTGGTGCTCCAATAAACGCATTGACATCATCTCTATGAAAAAGAAAAAAACATGAAAAAATGCTGAAGTCCAGAAAACATCAGAGAAAGCGCACGCCTTTGGACAGAAGGCGATCAGTGATGGTGCGCTTTGCTGCCTTTGCCAGGTGAAACTTGGACATGTAAAAAAACACCAGCGCGTCCTATGCACATCCTACACACATCCTATGCACATCCTCATGAGTCCCTTCTGAGATTCTGGCTCTCATTGACCAAGCCTTTGCCCCTGACCTTCAAATACTCTAGGGCCTGAAAAGGTCCGGGGTGGAGCAGCCTGCTGTGCCTGGCCCAAACACAGACTGAATCGAGGCAAAACTACCGTTGTGCTGCATCCAGCCTGCCCCTGTCCCCGCTGACGGGTGGCGCCGAAAGAACCTGACAGGTTGCGGACTCAGAACTGGTTACAGCGAACCAGATTTCCACAAGCCTGTAGGTCCAGGTCGGTAGAGAGGTTCTTCCTACATCTTTCAAAGCAATGCAAGGTGGAATAAGTTGGAGCATGGCTAGCTGGCTAGCCTTGACTGGCAGCATGAAACATCATGAAACCAAATAAAACTCCATCAGCGAGCTGATGAAGCACCAACTGCTTCCCCTTGCACTGCAATGGTACGATCAGTTTCTCTCCGCAGAAGCGCAAACTTATCCCTGGAGGCACACAGACACACGATCAATGTGCTGGGACTGCCCAGTAGCTGCAAATCATTTAACAAGTTCTGCTTTCTGGAGCTGGATGCAGTACAAAAACAAATGCAATATAAGATAACCTTCGGTGGCCTTCGCTGATGCATCCTAAAAGCGTCGTGGGCTCCATCTATCTGCTACAGAGGGAGATCCATGTTTCCCATTACGTTGGTTTCACCTGCCGCAAAAGGCCCGGAGGGTCCCTTTGGACACCGCTTCGGCCGAAGCAGCAGATCAACAGGCGGCAGAGGCCAACGAGAAGCCAAGAACATCCGGAACATGGATCGATCAATACATGAACAATATTATAGATTCAATGTATTGCACATACAAATACAATAAATATCAAGAACAAGTATTGGATTAGATTCAATTTTCAATAAAACGCCGTCAATACATGAGGGCAGAGTTGGTCCCTGCTGTCACTGGATCTCAAGAGAGCATAAGAAAGCATGTTTGAGAAAATGATCTGAGGCTTCTCAGTGCATCTTGTTTCTCTTTGCATGCGGCTCCTCGAAGTGGCTTTGCCATGTCTTCGATGTCTTCTTGCCTCCACTTTTTCCAGAGCCTTTTGAACTTGGTCCTTGCTGTTGATATGCAGCGTACTGCTCGAGCACAGTGTCAATTAGATCATTTGTCACACGAATAGCCTCTTCCAAAGAATGGGCATCAAATGATTGCAATAAGACATGCAGCCCCTCTGTTGGCGCATGTTCACCTGACCCATGTCCTTGCAATTTCACTTCGGCCCCTGTGATGCTTTGAATGTGTTTCATGTTCTGGCCGTTTGTTCCAATCAAACGTCCATTGAGGCCAAAACCAGGTTGCGGGTCGATATCCAAAAAGATCTTGTGCGTATGCACGGTGGGCGCAGCTGCACTCGCTGCAGTCTTGCTATGACCTTTGGCATTCGGGTCACGTTGGTAGTCCCACTTGTAGCCTGAACCTTCCCGCGTTCCTTTTCCCCAGTCTTCTTCGTGGCCACTGCCTTTTGAATGGGAATGCTGAGGCTGCCAAGCATCCCAGTTCCATGAAGAAGCCTTGCCTTTACCACCTTTTCTGTCTCCTTTCGTCCCAATCGTTTTGCCTTTTCCAGAGCTCTTACCCTTTTCTGGCCTTTCCCAATCAGATCTTTCATTTCTATCATTTCTCCAATCGTTCCAGTCTGCCATCTGTTCCCCATATGATTCTCCTTTGCCTTTGGTCGGTCGCTGTTTAGGTAGAGGAACCGGTCTTTGTGGTGGATGTGGAACACTGCCTCCAGCCGCTCGCTTCGGCGGAACCTAGCTCGGGTGCAGTGTTTAATTGATGAAGTCTGCCGGGTAAACAAACATCACTGCGCGTCAAATATATACACATGTTCTGAATTATGGATCATTGAAAAAAAGCAACCAAGCAGGGGCAAACACCTTAGCCTTGGTATGGATCTAGCTAAACTCGCGGGATCGGAATCTATGTGGGCACAGTTGTGGGTGTGAACCGTATATAATAAATGGCACCCGGACCATTCCTCGACCATCTACAGCACCCGAACCGTCCCAACTGTCCTAACCCTCCCAACCGTCCCAACGAAACCAAACCCTCAGCAAACCTCAAACAAACCCCAACCAAACCTTCATCGACCCCAAGCGTCCTGGGTGCCTGACCGTATCGATTAGATGATTAAATATGACACCTCAGATACAAACAAACACCTAATCCCAGCCCTTCCGACTCCTCAACTCCTCCTACTCAACTCTTCCTACTCAACTCCTCCTCCTTCTCCTCCTCCTCCTTCTCCCCCACAACACCCCCTCTCATTCCTGCCCCTCAATTTCCTCACTCCTTTCAACCGACACAACTTTTGTGTGGTCAAATAGGTTTTCCTACGTTTCATCCAGACCTCTGCTTGCAATCATCGTCCTGCAATCCCTCACAACATGCCATGCATCATGCCATTTTGTTTGCAAATCATCCTCTCCTGCGAATTCTATGACCCTTTACCTCTACCTCACCTTCACTGAGACCGTTCGCGCATTTCCCCTGCGCCCTACTCCATCCACATCCCCTGCCTGGAGTGGTAATGACGCGTCTACTATGTCTGGTCATGAAATTAATCATACTATTCTCATTGGAAACCATCCTCCCCTTGATCCTCACAAGCCACATCTCACACTGCAAACATGGCAGGGGATCCGAGCTTTTAACACAAGCTCGCCGAAATACAGACCTCCACTAACTACCCCGAACCTCTTGATTTTCACTCGTGAGGTCCCCCACATCATTTCTTCACAGCTGAGTGTCTGTGGCAGTTGAATCAAGAATCAATGCAGCAACACTTGTGGAATACAAAGACAATATAAGAATATACAAGACATTACAAGACAATAAAAATTCGAAAAGTTTCTGCGCCAAGAATCTTAACCTCTGCAGCTAGGGAACCCGGGGTGGAACCGAATGGGGGGAGGAAGCTGGTGCTGGAACAGGTGGAGCACTCACTGGAGGTGCTGGAGGTGGAGGTGGAGCACTTCCACTTTCTCCACCCGCTCCGCCTCCGCCGCCCTGTGCCAATGCTACAAGTTCACGAGCAAATCTCAGTGGTATTCCGAGATCTTGTAGATCCTTGGCGGTGATTGTCCTGAGAAAAACTTCAACATTCAACAGAGTCACTTGTCAAAATCTGGTGAATGCGGATGACCGCGAATGCTGTAAACCATGACATATTGGGTTGACTCCTGACGCTCTCCACTGTGTCGAACCAATTCTCCTGCACTGCTGCGATAGCACTTTACCAAAAAATGGAGACAAAACCAAGTGCATGGAAACGGCCTATGGTTCCTTGAGAAGATGGTAGAGAAAGGAACTGCCATCTTCACTTCATCACAGACTTGGTGACCTACTCTGCAACAATGCATCTGAACCGTCAAGATTTGAAGTCCCAACGGCCAAAACCATGAAACAAAGCACCCTAAGTCTGAGATTCGGCAACAGTGAATAGAAAGCCGAGACAACATGCTAAAACGATGTAAAATGCATGCTACATCATGCTACAGGTTCAATTCTATTCCAAGCAATTCCATCAACTCTGTCCCCTCTGTCCTCTAACTTCTTCAAGAACGGCCGAACATCGTCAAAAGACCGATCAATGACCCGCGCTGTGTCTTCAACCAATTGTTGTAAATGCCTCCCATGCAAGCAGCATCAAGAAAACCAAGTCTGATCGGAAAATTCAACAAACAGAGTCTGAACAGAGGGCATCGAGTTGTTTCAATATCGCCCAGAATGAAAAACTATGGCAATCTTATCTCTGAATGAAAATAGGGTTGCTGATGGTTGTTGCGAATGTAAGCCTGTGCACAGATTACATAATGAAGAGGAAGTGCCAAGCATACACTCAAAAGGCGTGCATTATTTCAATCCTGGTCAACCAAATTGAAACAAATTTGTGAACGGCCCAGGATAAGCATAGACACAGTTAGCATCAATCTGAGAACCTTGAGGAATTCATATACCCACGACATAGCAGGGCCCAGGAAAACGCGAGGCAAAGTAGAGGCCAAAAGGCTAGACTAGGAATCAAGGCACGGAACCACATCAAAAACCCAACGACATGGCTCAACGTGGTCCAACTGCAACTGGTATTCTTTGAAATCGCCTCAAAAATGTCCCTACTTCGTGGCAAATTACCCTTCACGTAGGGTGGATAGCGGTGTTTGGTGGTAGCTCTCTCTTCTCCCAAGTAGTAGTTCTTCTAGCAAACAGCGCACCACTCCCAACGATACGGCACACACAGCGGTATTAACCCTGGGTATCCAAGCTGCTCGCTTTTGAACCACAGACTAAGATTGCATGAGCACAATCCCTTCGTGTGCATGATACAAGTGCTTTCACTCGCACCCCATATGCCAAGCATACAATTGGATACAATTGGTTGTTTGTCTTTTGATAGTGTTCACATGCCTTTCAGTGACTAGTTGCATCATGTTGCACCCCTTCTTTCTAAAAGTCGTAAAGAGATGTAGAAAAAGTCATGAAGAGTCAAGGTTGCGCTCTGTGGCCTTGAAGCTGGCATGGCTAAGATCGTGCGACCTTTCCCATTCAGTTTCCAAAAATGAGAGGAACAATTGTCGGAGAGGAGTAAGTTTTCCCATTCTAATGACCAGATCTTAGAGGACATGCTGTGACATGCAGTACATATCTAGAATCCTTGTTTCAGCTTCAGACAAACTGTTTGATTTCTGCTGTTCACTGTTCACTGCACTGTTCACATGCTTGTCACCGTAGCAACCACACTCCAAACTTAGACTTTGTGCTGTAGCTCCACCATTGTGCACAAAGAACAGAAATGGTCACGATGCAACTTCAATAACTTTTGGGAACAATCTGCAGGCCAACTATGGTTGTCAAATCATGTCAAATCTGCAGGGATCTGTCTGCATTGTCTGTCTAAGCCTGTGAGCAGAAGCTAAATTGAGCTAGTTTGAGCAAAAATTCACGAGTGCTCGAAGAGTGTTCGGACGTTGCACATCACACAAGGAAAGTACAGAGTGCTTTGCAAGCTCAAAATGCTCAAAGATTTTGAAAAAGAAACATTTCCGGCTCGTCGTCCTCATCCCCGTCTCCAAACAGATTGCTTGGGTAGGCTTTGAAGGACCACCACGATAGGACTGCGCTCAGCAGCATGACTACAGGCAAGGCTAACAGTAGCCCCGACCTTAGGGCGGCTTAACTTTTTGGCTCCCCATATCTCCCCATGCTCCAGTGATGCCATCTGGCTTTGCATGCTCAAAGCTTCAGCACAAATGTCGAGCCAAATGCAGCCAGGTCTCTGAATATTGTATTTTGTCCTCGAAACTGCCACATAGACCCATAGAGCTTCCAAAGATTAAATGTGCGTTGCATATTCTACTGAGATCTGATCTGCAAGATCTACTGAGTGCAAGCAAGTCTCCCCTGTCTACCGTCAAAGAAGGGATGTATGGACACCTGCGTCTCATACACAATGTTTTCACTGTCCCTACTTTTCACCAGCGTTGACGTTGAGCTTCTTCCGCCCAAGACCTGAACTCTGTGGCGACAGATGTTTGCGCGGATGTCCGTTCGGTGAACTCTAATAACTATGTTCTAACTATATTAGACTATATTACATGATTATATACATGTAAATAGATGTATGTTGTGTTACCATATGTTACTTTGTTCCATTATGTTCAAATATGTTTCAAAGAAATATCCTTGAATCTTTTTGTGTTCAAGCTGGGCTGAAAAGCTAGGCTGCGGACACTGAATAATGTAAGGAGACCAAAAAGAGCTTCGAAGCCAGAAATAAGTCCAAAGACCAAGAGGCAGTAAAGTGACATGTTTGAACAGCCATCAGATACCATGTAGTACACGATCATTGACAAGATGATAGTGAAGAACATGCCAAAGCCATCTCCGGTCACCACTTGCAAGACAGCCATTGAGACTAGTATAATGAAAATCATCCACCAGAAATATGAGTGGAACCTTAGCTGGCGTACGCAAACATATCAGCGCAAGCGACTCTGTTTGTCCTTTCCAATGATACACTGACACAAATACAACAAAAAGACTGCGTTTAACATGTTAAAACATGCTAAAACGTGATAGAAGCAATAACCCTGGGGCATCTGCGCTCTTAGGGGGAAACATAGAAGGCATCATTGCTGTATGCCTATTGGAAATCTGTTTCAAATAGTTTTGGGGAATTGTGCCTAGAAACGCGAGCTTTTGGAAATGGTGTTTTGGTGTTCTTGATGGTGTCTTGTTGCTTAGGGGTGCTTTGGTGGTAGTGAAAGTGTGGTAGTGGCGTTTTGTTGTTGCTGGTGGTGGTGGCGGTGGTGGTGTTGGCTGTGCAGGTGGTGTTTGTGAGAGGCGTGCCTGGAGCAGTCCAAGTCCCATATCCAGACTTCCAGCGCCAAAGCGGAAAAGGATGGAAAAGGAGATGAAAAGTTGAAGCATTTTGATGAAGTTGTGAAGGGAAACGGCAGCAGGCCAATTTTCAAGAAAAGTAGGCACTGTGCAGGAATGCAGCAGGTCCCCTTCCCGGGGCCCCCAAAAGTGCAGAACACCATAGCAGGAGCGCACGGAATCACAGAAAGTCATCCTGCTGCAGCAATTACAGTGCGCAGAGCGTGCGAGGGGAAGCAAAGGACGCATGAAATTGAGAAAGTGTCGAACACTTTGGCATACGACTCACAGGGAAAAAAAGAGCAAGAACACACAAGAACACTTGAAACAAACAATTAAAACCACTTTTTCACGCGATTGAAAGTCCGCAAGGCAAGTGCGAGGAAGACATAAGATCACATAAGGTGCGCCACTGCGAGTTTGTAAAGACGCGTGGAAGAGATGTGTCGGACCAGCGAGTTGTGCGCCCGAAGACATGGCAAAATGCTGCGCCGAGAAAGCACCGCACACTACCACCGCGTTTCGTGCCTCCATGTACTGATTCAAGGACGACAAAAATGATTGCGAGAAACCAGTGACATCCACAATCACCAAACTCACTGACATGTTGTAAGTCTTGCTGGCAAGATTCTCTTTGACCACAGCAGGTGGCGGAGCATCTTGGGAAGCACCAAAAGCTGGAAATACCATGTTGACAACGTTGACACCAGAGACCTGTCCAAAAGAAAATGGAAAACACTGAAAGGTGACTTCAGCACTGAGAGGCTGATTCAACGCAGAATCCCGTTCTTAGTTTTGTTTTGCTTTTTACATCTTTTTACATCTTTTTACATCTTTTTACACTGTTTGCAGCCAGGATGCGATAAGAAACTGTCTCTATTACGATATCGAGTAGGACGGCATGGTGGATGCCGAAGGATGCCGGTCTATTGAGCCAAAAAAAGACCCGCCCAACCAATCAGGACCCGTTTGGTCGAAGGGGTTCCGTATGCAAAGTCTCCTTTCAAGTCTTTAGTAATTTCATGTAATTTCAATGTTGTGAATTCCTGGGTTGGGGCTTTTGTAGAGGCATGAGTGACCCTAAGTCTCAATGCACGCACCAAAAAGCCAACAGCCCCTGCCCCACCTGCAGTCGGTTTTACTTACTGTGGTACCTTTGCTGATTCGTTAAAAAATCCGGAATTTGAAAGCACATTGCACATTCCACCACAATCCCAAACAAACCTCTAAGGATATTCCAAGTTCAGTGAAGAAACGATTTGAACTCGTCCTCTTCTGCCAACGCCAATGCCATGGCCATCTCTAAACATCATACGTAGCAACGTGATGCAAGAATATGCAAATCAAAGTTTTCTCTGTGAGCCTTTGCAAGATTGTGCAAGGTGAAACTGGGCCGTGGGCGGAGCTGCTTTTTTGAGCAAGGACTGTTGAGCTCGAATCGTCCCGCTGGCACTCGTACGGTAAGCGGTAGCGAAAACCAAGGTACAGCAGGGACCCTCCTCTCGTGCGGTAGGTGGAGAACATCTGAACTTTGACTAGCTGACTTCAATACAGCTGCTTCATGCTGCTTCGATCTTCGTATAATGAATCCACCGCAGCGTCCACCGAAGCTTCCACTTCACTTGAACGAGCTTGGGTACCTTAGCACACTCACAGTGCGATGACACAATGATTCCCCTCGATGAACTTTGCGATAGACTTTGCGAGTGGACCTGCCGAGATTCTGAATATGTGCAATCCGAGATGCATTCGCAATTCGAAGATATTCAAGTTCTGCAGGATTGTCACAGAAATGCTCCAGCTCCAAAAATCGTTACAAGTCCGCAGAGCAAGCTTGAGTTTTTGATGCTGTTTCCTCATGTGTGTTGCTAGATTCGTCAGATCCACGCAGCGAAGAGCATGACGCTGAGTCTGAGTGAAGATGAAAAGTCTGAGCATGTCTAAGCATGATGACGCTGACACCTTCTGTCTGGAAGTTGGTGTCAGTGGCGTTTTCTGGGCCAGAGCTTGACAAAATGGGCACTGGAAACAGTACTCCCTGAAGGAGCCAAAGCTTTTTGCAATGGAAAAGAATTGAGGTCTGGTGCCTGTCGCACCGCATCCATGCAGGATGTGAAGAAGGAAAGCGACGGGCACGTGTGTCCCGGGCTGAGGGCAAATGTGGACAAAGTCAACTGAGTCAACTTCTGAAAGGAAGCTGAAGCAAGCGGACTCGAGGCGTGGGAAGATCCCCAGCTCCAAGCAGCTTTCCAAAACACAAATCCGTGGCACAAAGTAGGAGAAGGCGGTCCTGAGAGTTCAGTGTTGGAGACCCAAACTGTGGATCGAAGGCTGTATTGTTGTTGCAAAATGTTGAATCTATTGTGCATTGATCATGATGAGTCTTGCTAATTAGACACAACTGCATGATGAAATGGTTTGATGTCACAGCCTGCAACTTGGGAATGTCACACTTCGTCTGCAATGAAGAACAAACATACGTCTGCATCGTCTGCGATAATTTGGGCAAGGATCCTTCCGAAGAATACATGGTGTATCCCTCGCTCTTTCGGGAGCAACGAACCCATTGCATAGTCGTCTTTTTGCATTTCTTGTTTTGAAAATGCGGTAGCTTTGCATCAGCTCACAACGCCAAAATGACAAGCCCCAAGGCAGCCTGCACACCAGGTGGACCAAGTCGTAGGTCAAACTGAATGGAAAAAACGCATCTGCTGGTAGAAGCAACAAAAATACTTATCAAATATTGGTGTGTTAAAACCTCTCCTGAGGCATCTCCTTTGTTGCTCTCTTAGTCACATTCTGTCACCTTCCGTCACCTTCTGTCACTGCAGTTTGCGCCTTTTAACCATTTGCAGCAGGAACGCCTTGTGGGCCATGGTCACAGTTACAACTATTGTGCGATCAAAGGATTCCAAATTTCCGCTTATGTTCATGGAAAGCCGGCCTGCGAAAACAACACAGGCCAGCACACGCACCTGCTAGAATGAGTCCTGAACTTTGCAAATAAAATGTGCCAAATTGCTACAAACCTATAAGAACGATTCAAGACTGCAGTTTTTGAAAACAAGGAACACCTACTTTTTCTCCAGGAAAAAAGCTCACATGTCCTGCTGCAGTTCTTACCAGGAAGATCTCGGTCTCCGATTGCACAAAGACCTGACTGTGTAAAGTGCTGACATGCCCTGGTGCCATCCTCCCTCTCGATTGAAGTCAATTGGGATTTCTAGACAGCTCCGGCCTGTGCAGGTTCCACAGGTAGACCTTGCAACTCCGGCACAACATCGCGTTGCACCAAGACTTTTCAACACAATGATCCCGGTGCGGGCCTAAGTTCTGTGTAGTTCCAGCGGGCAAAAACCTTGGTCACTGGCCAACTTTAAGGAAACGGGAGAAGTAAAATTTAAGGAATTGAAAAAGGAGAAGAAGCTTAAGAAATTTGCAGCTTCTGACTATGACTGGTGTGACCTCTGACTTCCATAAATCTATGAAGCCTTTGGAAACATTTTGTCGGCATTGTTCCAAGAATAGGTGTCTTGCTTCTTTGGCTCTCCTGCGCATCATGCATCATACGAAAAACTCAGTGCAATGCATCTTAACTGACGAAAAACATGACGGCGTGGCTAATTTGCACCATGGTCGAAGATGGAATTGGCGAGGTATCGGCAGCAGGACTCTGCGGTTTTCCTGCACTGAAACTTGCACTTCCAAGCTCTGTTCGTGGCTAGTGTTTCTCCTTCGTGGTTCTCCCACGTGCTGCTGTGAGTCCATAAACCCTCAACTAGAAGCCTTCCCTCAGAAGCAGAAGTGAAACTCTTCC
>VSDK01020132.1:127973-157486 GCA_009767595.1 Symbiodinium kawagutii | reverse complement strand
GGAACAATTGGTCAAATAATGATGTACAACATTATATTATATTACATTATATTGCATCATATTATATTTCATTATATTATATTGCATTATATTGTATTGTACTATACCATATTATACTATATCATATTATATTATATTATACTATACTATATCATATTACTTTTTATATTATATTATATCATATCATATTATAGTATATTATACTATATCATATTATATTATATTAAATCATATCATATATATATATATATTACATGATATTATATTATATCATATTATACCAGTATCATATTATATCATATTATGTTATATTATGTTATATTATGTTATATTATATTTCATTATATTATATTATATTATATTATATTATATTATATTATATTAAATTATATTATATTATATTATATTATATTATAGTATATTATATTAAATTATAGTATATTATAATATACTATATTATATTATGTTATATTATGTTATATTATATTATATTATATTATGTTATATTATATTAAATCATATTATATCATATCATATATTATAGTATATTATATTAAATTATAGTATATTATAATATACTATATTATATTATGTTATATTATGTTCTATTATATTATATTATGTTATATTATATTAAATCATATTATATCATATCATATATTATATTATATTATATTATATAATATCATATCATATTATATTATATTATATTATGTGTAAATATATATATATGTGTATGTGTGTGTGTGATTGTGCGTACGCATTTGCAGAGAAGCACAATTCACATTCGAAAGCCTCGCATGTTTGTACATTTTGGACCCAAGAACTGGGGTTGTTCCATTCCCATGTCACCCTAGTCCTGTGCCGCTTGTTGTCGCGCTTTTTCTTTTGCAACTCCCGCGCATGTGTGCGCATAAACCTAGTCTGATACAGCTGGCAAGCGTGCAAACTGTTTAGAAACAATTCTCATATCTGCATCATAGATCTTCATCGAAACATTCAAGACACTCTCTGTGACTATCCGAAAATCATTGAAATCTCTGAATTTTTGGGCGCTGGCAGATCAATCTGCTGAAGTTTGATCTCCGAAATGTAGTTGCTGTGGATGGTGAACTGCCACAGTGGAACTTGCAGAACTCGCAGCCACAAAGGCAACCCGATGGCATTGCGCCTCTGTCATGGACAGGTGCTCAGCTTTCTGCAGCAGCTTCAGGAAAACCTGAGCAATGGAACTCTCTTCCAAGATAGTAGTAAACATAGGAATAAACAGATAGCAACTACAATGGGAACCAAACCGGGAACCGTTGCGAGAACACCGATCTCAGCGCATCACCTCCGCAGCCTCATCGGTGAAGTAGTTGTCCTCAGCACGCCGCGAGGCCAACAGCTACGTTGCATGGCGGCTGTGATTCTCACTTTGCTATACAGTTTTATGGGATACACTTACAATATCTTACTCTTATATACACTATTATACTTTGTCTATGTTCACTTCTCTTTACGTATTTTCACTTGGTACTTGACTTCTCTGACATGAAAATGCTTGGCTGTTGCACCCACAGAAGACTGGCACAGCTTTTGCCGTCCAACCATGCTGTGCAGGTCTACTGCGGTACTGTACTGGAAGGTTTTGTTGGTGAAATCTGTTCCATGACATTCTTCTACACTGCCTAAGACGTGGACTTGTCGAACTACAAGTACCCCGCAACAAACAAACGCACTGTATGGGGAAGGAACAGACATGAACAGATGATCGATGCGATAGGGTGATTAGGCTGCTGAGTGTTTCAAAAGTTGAACGGCTTCGAAGCTTGGGGACGCACAGCTGACCGCGGCCAAGACACTTCGAAGCTTAGCTTTGTGATGAATTTGTTCCGCAGGATGACCTGCATTGGTCACCGCTCTATTTCTGTCCGCGAGATGTGCTGAAGACTTCCTCTCGGGCTGGCAGGTGCTAGCTGTATATCGCAGCGTTTCGTGGTCAAAGATCTCAAACCCTTCAATGCTACAAGATGCTGCAAAGTCAAGAGTAAGGGTAGTAAAAAAAATGTAGAGGAAGGTCTTGAGGAAGGTTGAGAAAAGGAGCAATAAAGTACAATCAGCACTTTGACGACACCGTGTACTACCCCTCGGCTGCCCTGCGCAGCCTCAGCCACAAATTCCATCGCATCATCTCGGATGCTGTTGCCTGCCATTGTGCCAGTGAGTTCACAAGGCGTTTGGATTCGCTGAAGTATCGTCGACATTCGTCAAGTATTGGGTGTCTCAGGTAAAATACAAGTAGTAAGCGTAGTATGTTATCGCTATCTCTCATTCTTGACATCTCTTACAGCCATGATGTACAGCTCTTGCACACAGTACAGCAATTAGACAAAATCCCAACAATCTCTGAACGACAGTGATGTAGATAGATGTTGAAACAAAGCCGGTTGTACGGCCCAGGTCGAGCTCTTGCAGGTGTGAGTTGAGAAGCAGTGCCTGACACAACACAGTCAAGAGGTAAAGTGCCGCAAGAAGCACAAAGTTGCGCATCTCAAGCCATGATGTACTGCCTCGAAAATGTGCTTGACAGCATCATCCCGCAGGCGATTGACCTTGCCCAGTGTGGATTCACAACCCTGTTGCAATGTTCAAAAGCTCTCTGTAATTCTTTGCTCAGCAGATCTCTTTGCTACCCTTCCTACATCCTGCCCCGTAAAGCCATCTGCAAGTTCTTGATCCTTTGGGGAGTCGGTCAACTGTTGCAGAGACCGAGCGGCGCGAAGGTCCAAAGATCGGAGCTTGCAGTCCTTCCGCAGTGCCTCGCCACAATGATAGAAGACGAGCGAGATACTTCGAGCATTTGACAGGCTCGAAAGGCACTTGCTAAAGTCCATCTCAACCAAGAACAGGAATAGTAGAGACCAAGAAGAAAGCTATTCAAAAAATACATTGCTACAATTTTCTTGTAGATTATACGCGCACAATCAACCAGAATGCAATTGTGTCAAATCAATGGACTTGGTCATTGACTCATGAACCTCATAATGACATCAGAATTACAACCAACAACGTCTAGTGCAAACGGCGTAATATCATACATATCATATCGGTAAATGTCTAAAATGTGGTCTTACCTTGCGGTCCCTCAAGATGCGCTGCTGAAAAGGCAATGCTTTGCGGCACACTCACAGCTATGGAGTACGGAGTTGCCTTCGCCAATGCCTTACCGCCCACACTGGTAATTCCGTTGGCACGGATACCTGAATTCAAATGGAATCTGGATACACATGACATGAAGCTACACCGTCAACGTCAACTTCTGCGCAAGACTTACATTTGGAGATGCTGCACTTTTCGCTGCTTCTAGAAGCGTTCGCTTTGAGGCAATTGCTCAACTTGGACACTTTGTTGTAATCACAAAGTGCCTCAGCGCAGACAAAGAGAGCAGCTTGGTGCAAAGACAGCAGCTCTGTCTAAGCCTCAGGAACTCGCTGTGGCAACTGCAACTGCCCCGTGATCACCAATCTCATTCAGGCCTCATTTCTCAGCAAGAAAGCGAGTCCCAAACGGCAAAGTGCCTCGTTGCTTTGATCAAACAGTCGTGTGTTCCGTCTCGTCTCCTTAGGCTCCTTGGGCTCCTGAGATGCTCCTTTAGGTGCTCCTTAGATGCTCCTTACATGCTCCTTAGATGCTCCTTAGGTGCTCCTTAGGCTCCAGCCCAAGTCGAGATGTTTGAGAGTGGGGCACTTGGCAACAGCGTTCCCAATAGCCACACCACCTTCCTGAGGCGACTTCTACGAAGATTGGACAACTTGGGATCTCAAATACACAGAAGGGCACGGTCCTGAAGGATGTGATTGTCAAAAAGTCTCAGTTCCTTCAAAGTCCGGGATGAAGACACAAACCTGCAGGAGTGCACGGAGCCATGATCTAGTACAAGAAAAGATTAAGTGAAAGGATGAAAATGTAATCTATGAGCAACACACAGCGATGTCAACCTAGGTCTCAGCAGCACTGAGCAGAGGACTCTGCCAGTGCTAAAGCTCCAACATCCTCAGCACAAGCATTAGCACCTTTGGGATTGAAGCATGGCTCAGGATTGCTGGAGCACTGGGTTTCAAAACAGAACCGAGTGTGTTTTTTGTGCCAAAAAAGACCACACCTAGGGTTTCTTGGGGGCGAGCTCCAATGCCATTTGCATCCAGCGTCAACGCTTCGAGAACACCCTGGAGAGACACCGAAAAGGCTTGTTTCTGTGCTTGTCAAGAAGAATTAAACCTAGATAGGAACAAGCAAAAGAACCTGTAAGATCTGTTGCAAACTGCAAAGCAACATTAAATCTGGAAGAACAGGCAATGGCTCTTGAGATTCTGCTGAAATTAGATGTGCTTTTCTGCTTTTTGCGAGCAGCGCAAGGTATAGTCATACAAACTCCACTTTCTATGTAGAGAATAGAAGTTCAGTGGATTGTGTTCATAGTCGCATGGATCGGAATTCCTTGTTAGTTGCATCGGGAAGAGTGGCCGGCTTACTATTGCACGCCTTGATCGAGACCACCTTTCAGCAAAAAACATGCCTGCCTGCTCCGTCAAAGCTTGTGTCACCGCCAATGTCCCGACATCTGAAAGGTTGTTGTGCTGAAGGTTGAGGTCCAGGAGGACTGCAAATCAGGACGGTAATACATCCAGAAACATGAATTGCATCTGTTGTAACATCTGTTGTAACATCTGTTGTAACATCTGTTGTAACATCTGTTGCAACATGTTGTAAAAGTTTCTGCATCTGTGAATACTTTTCATATTGCAGCGAAGGGATTTGACCGGTTCTGTGGGCCTCTGTTTGTGGCGAGTCCTTTGGCCAGTATAGCGCCCTCCTCTGGTCCGAAACACACGTGCCTGTCATGTCCATCAAATTTTCTGGTACTTTCTCGTTACATGAGGTACAGTAATAGCACTGCATATGCACAGCTCAGAGCTCTGCTGCGCTTCGAGAGCCTGAAGTCAAGCTTGGTGACGTGACCTGGCTGCGCATTGCGAGGCCAAGGCCGCTCGAATGATTGGCACAGAGACGTCTCTTCGAGACCCTTGCGATTCGATGAGATGTCGTTGGAGAGGGCCAGCAGACCGGAGCGCGAGATGTTTGCCAAAGATGCCTCGCAATCAAAAATTGTCCAACACACGGCTTCTTTGGTTTGTATTGAACATGCCTCTTTTTGGTCTATGTGGACATACTGCTTCGTGCCATTTCGTGCCACTCTATCTGATCCGGTTTGTCTAATTGCACATACTTCTGCAATTCTGCAACATCACTTTCTTTCACATGCTTTCAAAACACCATACAATGCGCTCAAACAGCGCTGACTGACCAAACGACGACCTGAAGTTGTCGTTCAAAGCAGCAGGTCACAGTCTCTTTTGATTGGAAGCAACAGCTGTATATGTCTTGCCCTCTTGAACATCATGAAAGGGCGGACATGGTGGCAACTGAGTATGCTATGAATACCAGTCGCCCAGCACTGGCAAAGTCTTCAATCTTTCTCCTGTACATATTCCCGCTGCCGCTACCATGTTTCAATGTAGATTGCTTTAACGTGTAAATTCTCAGTCTGGTCTTCATGGCCAATCCAACGTGGGCAGGAGTTGCAGTCTGACATCAGTCATAAAATGCACCAATCTGCGAACCACTGTGATGCCAAAGGCAAAGAAAATTGGGCCCCGCTTGACAAAAACGGAGACCAAAATTAAGATAAACTAAATTAATTTACTTTATCTAATTTTACAAGCACCGTACAGTACCCTTTCAGCAAATCAGAGCTTCCCTTCTACCCCTCAAGCTGATGCTGGATGCAAGTTGATGCAAGTGGATGCAAGGGGTCGCAATGAAGCTGCTGGGGACATTCTGACGATGCAGCCCAAAAAGGCATATAATTCGTGCAACCGAAGTACTGCAGCAAGGGAGCAAGGGTGGAAGTATACATTTACAGCATGCATCTGAAGGCATCTTCAAACCAAGCCTCTTCAATGTCTTCATTGATGCGAACATTCAGCCGAACTACCTGCAGACTGAGATGCGCAGTATGAAATCGCATAGATCCCAGCCCAATCAAGCCAAAGTGATCTCTTGAGAAATATGGCAACAAAATACAAGAAAGGTTCAAGCAACCTTTCAACCGCCATCTTGGTACATTGAGACCCGCGCCTTGGGAGAAAAGCCACGTGCCAATTGCGGCTTGTCCTGCAGGTCCCAAAGAGCTGATCTAGTCTTAAAGATCATCCAGCCGAATCAAACGGTCCTTCTTCGGGAACAGCACAATTGGCATCTACTCCAACGTACATCCCCATGCAAACGCTGAAAGATGCTCAAACGTACAAGGATGAGATGGTGAAGAAGAGTTACTACCTGCTAAAATGTACAACCTGACTTGAGTCTTTTGGCTAACTGGGATTGCTGAGATATCGTTCTTGCTTAGCAGGATTCTTGGCAAAGAGAAAGCTCATACATACGAGCCAGTCTGATTACTGCTGCTGCTTTTGCCCTAATGCTGCTGTTGTGGCACTGCAAGTACACGGTGAAACATGACTTCTGCAAAAAGACCTCATTTCGCTTATCACTAATTGATTACTGTCAAACCTAGTTGGTGACTAGCCTGCAAGTGCATGAGGCTTTCGATGCTTTTGGATCATGTCGTGAACTTGTACAAGATTCTGGATCAATGGCTCGACTTTCAGATACTCAATTGCATCTCTGGGCACTAAAACCTCTTTGTTCTGAGAAAACAGAAGCACCGAGCGTTCTAAATTCAGATCACGCTGCTGCGGAATTTGCCCAAGTCTGCCGACTTTCTGAAACCGTTGCTCCAACATAAGAATGCGGCTTCCTAAATCTTTTTCATTCCCAAGTGTGCTAAGCAGTACGAGCGGAATGTGAAGAAGCACGAGGGATCGCACAATAATTTGCTCTCCGCTCAAAGCTTCAAAATGCGTACAGCTGCTTTTGGAAAGGGAAAGAATTCATCTGACCGCAGCGTGTACAGCCTTCAAATCTTGTAATCACAAAATCAGGGGCTCGGCCTGAGGAATTGAGAATGGGAGGAAAGCAACATGGCCATCGGCGGTAGACTCAGCACTTTGATATATTGGTT
Source organism: Symbiodinium kawagutii (assembly GCA_009767595.1). Lineage (NCBI taxonomy): Eukaryota > Dinophyceae > Suessiales > Symbiodiniaceae > Symbiodinium > Symbiodinium kawagutii. Next base: position 150,363 of record VSDK01020132.1, on the reverse strand, counting down.
GGAAACATATATACATACTATTCGAAGAAAAATAATGTAGTTCCAAGGAATATTAGTTGAGTCGTGCGGAGGTAGGAGCCTCAGCAATTTGAGATCTCTTGGGATCCTTCCAACAAACATCACCATTTTGCTGAAAGATCTAAAAGTTAGATTCTCCAAGTTCAAGCAATCCACGCTTGAGGACCCTACAAAGAAGACAGGGGCGACGTTGCTCCTGAAGTCTCTGCCGTGCCCTTGGCCAGGGTCGGGATGCATCCGAACAGAGGTTCTTACATACTCATTCGAATAATTGATTTGATCCGACATGCGAACACTCCTCTCAACACTCTTGCGATTTATTCATCTTCATCAGAGTCTGTTCTACAGAAGAGAAAACTAATAAACAATCGAAACAATCTCCCAAGGCGAAGGCAGGTAGGCACAGGTTGAGATTTCCCCCAACTTCATCCTCAAACCGTTCAGACATGGTTGCAGTGAGCACAGCATGACACACAGCATGTCCACTAAGTTTCACTGAAAGAGCTTTGGAATGCTCTGGCGGTCCTCAAGAAGCTGTAAGAAAAGAGTTTCATTTGCTGACGCCTCCAGGACAAAATCACCCAGCACATGCTAGCACTCCAAACGCACCAGAACACCACATCCACTGCATATCGTTGCATCTGGTGCAATTCATGGGAGCCGACTGTCCTCCACTTTGTGGCGATGAAAACCCTACAACACAAAGGTTCAAGCATTGGCTTCTGAGGCCACTGTAGGTCTGATCCAAGTATCAGCTGATCCATGACCACTTTGGCCAGTAGTCATATGTAGAAATACAATACAAGTTTATACATAGATACGCATGCTGCACGTGTACATATAATTAAATATTCTCTTCATAGACATATACATAGTGTGTGTGTGTGGGGGGGGGGATATGTGCAAATGTTCCGAGAGCTTTGGCTGCTGCTCAATGGATTCCAACTTGCTACACAAAGAGCTTGTGGAGAAGCGTGCCCAGGCATCCTATTTTCAAAAGGCCACCTGCCTCATGAGAGATTGTCAAGGACAGCTGTGCCTTGCATGACATTCCAATCCAGCTGAACCAGTCTGGCTGCACATTTGTGACAAATGCGGTGCTTATTGTAAACAGCGGATGTCTTTTGAGACTTTTCCAAAGCGGATGTGTTTCCCATTTCCTTTCGCCTACGCATTTCCTTGTCACTCATTAAGCAAACAATGAAAGGTGCCTATCTGTGCTAAATGAAATGTTTCCTTTTGGCACATGGATTTCCATATTTTGATATCGCCAATCAGTTGCTTTGTCTGAAAGCTCTGAGTGTCTGAAAGCTCTGAGTGCCTCCAGAGGTGGTGAGGAGCTGGCAGCTCTGGTGGTGGTCGAACCTGTGTCAACTGGTCAACATCTGCATTCGAAAAAACAAATCCGCGGCAAGTTTGACCAAGCGGAATCTGAGGCACGGGCCGAAGGTCTGTGCTCCTGCTGCGTTCAAATGCTGTTCCAGGAAGTTCCAACAGTGAGAGGATAAAGATCGTGTAACAAAGATAAGGTAGTCACAAATAGTCACAGGTAGTCACAGGTAGTCACAGGTAGTCACGCTCAGGTCACGCCTGAACACGGAGTCTCGGCCCTGGACGAGGTGAGTATGTTCCTGTCGCGTTTTGTTTGCTCAGAATGTTGCAACCTAGATCTTCTTGGACCCGGTGACAGCCCGATGATTCCAAATAAATCGATTCGCATCACATCCATCCTGGAAGTTGATGTTTTTTGCTGTGTGGCTGGGGCTGGTGTCAGCCTCAATGTCAAGACAGGTACAAATTCACAGACGACGGTCTATGAAGTTGCACCGCAATCTGTTGCACCATTTCGCACGGTTTCCTTTTGTATCCTTTTGTGACACAACTTGCCGGTGGAAGGTAGTTTTCATAGTCTGAGATGGTCTGAGCATAGCTCGGAGAAGACAGCAAAAGGTTCGGAGGTTCATGCAGCAACTGCTGAATATCCTGCCAACATTTTCTCTGTCAAAGTCGCAAGTAGGAGAATGTCCAGGCCGCACAAACACAAAACACACACACTTCTGATGCATTTTAAAATGCTATCATATTCTATCTAAATCAAAGGGACAGTTGAAGTGTCCTGCTCGGCCGCTTCCTCTGCAAGACCCTGCTCCTCGCTAGTTTGACTTGAAACCCAGATTCATCAGAGAGGTTCGCACAACGCGAAACCCTTTCCCATCTTTACCCTACATTCTGGAAAATGTGATTAAATCTGTGAAAATCTATGAAAACCCATGGGAAAATCATCTGGAAAATCTGCAAATCGAAAAAGAGACCGTAAGTCCGTGAGTTCTTGGTTTTCTGGGCTCCTCCAGAGCCTCCTGCACGACTTCGTCGTCAGTGTCCGGCTCCTAACCATTGATGAGCTTCTTTGGCAGCACAGCAGTGGATAACAATCCGTCCAAATTGGCAAGAAAATTGACGAAAATTGCCTCAACTGCTGGGCATTCCAGACCTTGGAACAGAATGTGAAAAGATGTGATAAGCGATCGAGGGGAGTAAGCAGGAATTGTACTGACTTATCACTGTCTGGCTGCCTTCAAGTAATCATTCCATGCAAACTTGGGAAGTTGCCTTCACTGGTTGCTTGTGTAGTCGGCATGGCTGAAATCGGCGCTGATGCACTTCTGGAGTTGAGCCTGCACAATCCAAAAGAGCTGAGGCAAAGGGCAGCACTGCAAAGTACACATCAGTATGTACTGTTACTATTCGTTACGTCTTCACAGAAAGCGATGCAGTTCGAAGAATTTCGAGTTCAAAGATCAACTTTGAGAAGCGCAGGCTGAGGCTTCAACCCTAAGTCGTTCATCATGGCTTCCAGCATTGACCATGCTCTCGATCTGCCCCCCTAGCGCAATGAAAGCTGGATCAAATGGGGTTAATCAGAGTTGCATGTCATAGAACTGATATAGAACTGATATAGAATCATATAGAATCATATAGAACCATATAGAATCTATATGAATCATATATAGAAACCTAGACTTCAGCGGCAGGCCAGCTGTTCGAGCGAAAAAGAAAGATGCAGCACTCTTAGGTGCCTCCCCATCAGCTGGAGAAACTGCCTCAGTGGAGGCATGATTCTAAGAGGTTCAGAGGTTCCAGCGGTTTCCAAACAGTCAACATGTTTTCATTTCTACGGCATCCTACAGTAGCAGTACCACGAGAAAATTGGCATGAATCATCATGAATCTCTCAATTTTGAAGCACTTTGGTAGACATATGATATCTTGAACACGATGAAGATTGCATGAAACCATTAAAACCCAACCAGAAGCTGTCCGAACACTGCGAGGGCATTTAAATGATTTTGAATGCGACAAGGATACCTCTGATCGAGGAAGCCCACCCCACTCGCTTTCCTCCTCAGAGCATCGGCTTCTGACATTGGCTCTGAATGAAAACTCTCCGCCACTCCTTGGAACATGGTAAGAGTAACAAAATGACCTATACAATCCTACAGATTCTTTAAGGGACTGTTGAGAACAAAGTCTTCGCTGCCAGGGTCAGCTCAAAGAAACACCTCGAAAATGCCGGGCGTTTGATGGCAGCTTTATTGAGGCATCAAAGAATGTGCTCCTCATCATCAGTCAATCGATCACAAACCGCACCTGTCAAGAGCATTGCCATTTTTCGAGCAGAAAGGTTCATGCTGTCCGTGATGTGAGCTTGGCCTGCTTGGTTCTGCAAAATGTTGCCGTATAGCCGCATATGTAATTTTCAAGCAAGCCAAGGAACCCAAGCCTGTGGGCTCGCGTTCGCATGGGATTGCAGGTTTGTGGGCGGACAAAGCTGCCTAGCTCTCGCAAAGATTCTTCTATGTTCTCTCCTGCTGTTGTATTTTCCTCATTTCTTCTTGATAGATCATTCTTCTTGATAGATCTGTATAGATCTGATGTTTCTGAGGTTAATCATTGTGTTTCTTTCTTGATGCATACTTTTGTCCTCACTATTCCTTTTTTCTTATTCCTCGTCCCTTCCTTTTCTTGCTCCTCTTCTTCTGCTTCTGCTGTTCTTGTGATTGGGCTTGCAGTAGGTAGCTGTTGCTGCCATCCGTCTCGGTTTCGTTGTCGCAGTCGTTGCTCCTGTTGCTTGTCGACGTCGTTGTTGTGCTTGTTGTTGTTGTTGTTGATGATGATGCTGTTGTTGTTGTTGTTGTTGTTGTTGTTGCTGCTGTTTCTTCATTCTTAGCCTTGTTGTTGCATGTTGTTGCTGACGCCTTCAGTAGTTGTGTTTCTTTCTGCGGGTTCTTCATGTTGGGATTCTCATTGAGCTTCTTCCCCCTTGTCTTTTCCTTTGCCATTTTCGTTCATCTTGTGTCTCTTGCGCCCGAAGACATGGGTCGGGCCAACGAAATCTTAACGCAGGCCTTTGCGAATACCCATGGGCCACGCCAAGTGTGCCCATGACAGTGCCATCTTTAAGTTGGTTTATGTTGGTTTGGTTCCGCAGATTCCGTCCCATCCCGCCGCGCCTACACCGCAACACTTTGCCGCAACAAGCTGCTGCCCCAGCAGCCCGATGACCTAAAGCACAGCACAGGGACGACACTGTGGTGTCTTGGTGACAGGGAGCTGACCTCAGCAGCATCCATTTCGCGGTCTTCCTGGAGTATTTCTAGATGACTCTGATCAGGTTCAGAGATTGTTTGTGTTCAGAGAATTCAATTTGACCAAATCACTTTCAAGACAAGACTTATGACATTGAAATGACAGCAAACAAGTTGTGGTGAACTAATTGTAAAGAGATGTAAAGAGTACCAATCTAAATCCCAGAGGCGGACTGGTGGAGGTATCACAGAACAGCCATGAAATTGACACACATCAGTCAGTACTACTGAGTACAGTTTTGCAAGTTGTTCTTCGGACTGTCAACTTGCAAAGAAACTAGTCCTTCTCATTCCAAGGAAGTTCTACTCCCAGTCGTCTGCTTGCATCGTGCCTGATCAGGGGTGATAAAGGCGAATGAAGTGAAGAGATTCTAAAAGATATATGTAAAGAGATTCGAGAGTCGCAATGATTCTTCTTGCAAGTCTCTGCAATTGACAGCAATTGTATGCCCCTTGTATGCCTTGTCGGTGCTCGCAAGGACTCCCTTTTTTCGAAGCAATTGCCAGCCGCATCCGGCTGCCCTTTTCAGGCAGCTGTTGGATCTCAATCTTGGCCTGCTGCCTCAGGCGTTGTTCTGCGCAACGATCCAGTCCTGGATTTGTAAAGCTGCAGTTTGGCAGAGAAAGCTTGCTGTCATCAGCATCACTCATCAGCATCACTCGAACTTGGAGGTTTCTACAGAGAACTCACTTCTTGGCAATCTCCATTTTCACAGCAGATGTCCACCTGAAATCGCTTCCCCCGAGAAGAGAGGTACTCGACGCCTTCCACTTCCTCTAAGAGGAACCAGGGCCTCAGTGAAGATTCAAAAGGCATCTGTACCCTGAAGTCTTATTGATTTGGTCTTTCGGGGCAGCTAGGCATTTGCCTGTGCAAAATGCACTGGGCTTTCGTTCCTCAAATCCTTCCCCATCGTCTGCGCTAACCCTGATTGAATTGAGCTTTCGAGGAGAAAAAACACCATGTCTTCCATGTTCGTCAAGAATTTCTGGAAGATCATTCAGGTCGCTACAAACCACCAGGTTCTCCAAATCGAAGTCCAGCTGAACCTCCAACAACTCCAAGGCACAATGCCTTGGCGGTCCAAAAAAAAGGAAAAAACATGCTAAGCACCAAAAAAAGTCATGTAGACTCAGAAAAGGCAAACAAATGTTCAAGCTAATTGGCCGCGTGACAGCGATTGAGTCAACGTCACCGCCAATATCAACGGATGCCCTGGCCATGTTCGACTCCCAAGCAGGGACCGCAAAATACTGGTACCCGTTTGACTGCCACTTTCCGTGCGACCCAGAAATGGCAGAGGCATCAAATCTTGGAAAGGGTTTGACTGGCTCAAGGTCATCGAAAATCTATCCTGAGAATGTCCAGAGGTCCATGATGGTGCTTCAGGAGATACAAGACCAACGCAGAAGTTCTCATGGCCTCGGCGACCCCGAGAGAGTATGCCAAAAGATTTCAAGTACATCGACGCAGAGTCTCATCGTGTCTCATCTCCCTATGTCAAGCAACTGCGCGGCTGCTCCCGGCCATCACTCATGACACTGCCGCGAACACATTTTACTTACATACTCATCAGGGCTTTAAAAAGACAGCGTTTAAAAATCGGCGCATCAAAAGTGAACCCATAGCAGATCTATGCGGAGCTAGGATCTGAACATCTGACCAGAGTCCGTGCATTTTGGATGAGCCATCCTCGCCCGCTCCAATCCCGTCTGCCTCAGAAATCGCATGCCGAAATGCCAAGCCTACAAGGCCTTTGGGAAGGCACCTTGAGGCCTGAGCTGGAGGGCAAGGCTGTGGACCACACAGCAGCTCGTGCCTTAGGTAAACTGACTCAGAATGACTTAGCACAAATGAATTCTGAATGATTCTCAATCAATGTTTTGACTTCCCGAGTCTGCCAAGAAATTTGAGGAAAACTTGGATTGCCACGTCGCAGGCGGTAGATTTCTGAACCGATCTCCCCATTCATGGTAGTCCTGGTGACTACAAGTGCTGAAAAGCAAGAGCCTGATGCTGTACATCTGTGATGGTACACGGCATGGTGCTGCTCGGCCCTGGAATCGGTTTTTAGGAGTTTCAATTCTCGCCATCAAGATGCGAATCTCGGGGTATTCACAGAAGCGGACAAGGCATCAAGCAGGACAGACTATGATTGTAACCTCACCACTATGGAATGGGGTGAGAATGCGTGCGGATTGTGAGCATAATAGCCAGCAGAACCCAAAATTCACGTCCCAGGCGATCCTGATCCAAATCCTAGGCGAACCCCAGCCCATCAAAGTCCTCCAATTTGTCAAGTTTCTTGAGATGTGCCTTAGAAACAATAGGGCTACATAACTGTTCACAAAAAAATACTGTTTGTTCCATCCAATTGATGTGAACTATACTGACAACCCTATTCTCCGGCACCAGTACCCGAGGGGTAGTTCCATAAGAGGAAAACCGTTGCAGGAGATGCTGCGACTAGAGCGCTGGAAAGCGGATTCCAAGTGCGTCTTGAGTTCGCAGTGTCCAAAGGAGATGGAGGCAACCACAACTTTGCGGAAGGTGCGAGGTCTCTCTCCGTGTCTAGCTGGTTCGGGAGTATGGCCACTATATGGAATCCAACTCAGGGCAACACGCTCCTTTGTCTGACCAAGCTGTCCAAGGATGCCCCTGAGGTACTTCAGAGGAATTGTTCGTTAAAACTGAGACAGCATGAAGTTTGTTGGCATGGTGGGGTTTTGTAAGGATCCATTAGAGCTCGAGTGGTGGAAACGAGGAGGTAGGGTTGTGGGCATGAATTCTGTCCAACTTCAGTCCGACAGTGCCCAAGAAGATTGGCATCCTTAAAGAAACGACCAAAGTGACAGAAACTCTCCACAGGTGAAGCGGAGAACAGGGTTCACACGGCATAGCCCAACATGGGCAGACATAGGGGTTAAGTCCTGCCGTTCCCGCCGCTTTTGTGGTGCCTAGGGGCTGTTTTTACAGTTTCTCATTTTCTGACACTGAGCCGGAGCGGACGAAAGCTGGAAAAGTCTGTGATCCATCTGGCCAGACTCCTAGACTGCTGACTATATCTGATCGATGGATCGATCCATGCGATTGATTGCAATTGTCTGCCCATGCCTATACGTATCCAAACACCTGTCTACACTTGTCTACTCTATCTGCATCTATCTATCTGACTGTCTGTCTGACTGTCTGTCTGTCTGCCTGCCTGCCTGTCTGCCTGTCTGTCTATCTCTCTATCTATCTTTATTCTATTCAATTCAATTTTACTCAATTCTGTCCTGTTCTCTTCTCTTCTATCTGTATCTATATCAATCAACCAATCTATCAATGTATCCGATTCTATCTGTCTATCTAGCATTATCTAACGATCTATCTATCTAACCATCGAACTACTTATCATCTATCCATCTATCTATACAACGACGCTGTCAGTGCAGTAGCTCATCGGTCCAATTCGATATACCATGCACCGCCCGGGTCGCTGTCTGGAACAGAAGCAGGTCAATGTGCCCAGGTCAATGTGTCAAAGTCGCTCGAAAGGACTGGGTCAACGGCCTCCGTTGCTGCATCACTCGCTGCGCTGTTTTGAAGTCGTTTGAGGCATTCTGAGAGCACCTTGGTCATGCCGGCGGGTTCCAAAATCAAAGGAGCCAAAAGAACCTGGTGCCCAAAAAAAATGCAGTCATAGAAATAGAAGGCATGGATTCACATTGAGCTCCTGACGGCTGTTTGCTCTCCACCTCCTATAAGCCACCTCGCACCCTGTTTCACAAGAAAATGAAACTGCGCATTGCCGTTGGTTCAAAGATAAACTCAACACGAGCCTCTGCAATCAGGAAACTTGCAGCTCTAGCCCTTGGATGTGGATGCCTCAAATTTTGATGAATGAAATCTGGCTTCATCCAATCAACTCCGTCACTCACCCAGTCTGAAGTCAGCATGGGCAAAGGAAGTGCTGTGATGAATCTTACCTAAGACAGCTTGGTCAGAGACGTAGCGTTTGCGTTGGCAATACAAAGCCGTTCTCGAACATCTGTATTGTCCACATACGCCAAGGGCAAAGCCTCGGAGGTGTAGTGAAAAGCTCCAGGGTTGTGAGTCAGTTGTGACTCTCAATGTTTCAACTAGTCTATACTTGCAGCATCCAAACTGATGCATTCTTCTTCATCTTCTTGATCATTTTTTAGATTCTAAACTGTGTCGCCAACCCTCATTGGAGGCGCATTGCCAGGATCCTCTTTAGAGGCTTGCAGCCTGCGCACCTGGTGGCAGCGGCATGTTGCGTGGCAAATTGTCGGACAAATCATGCAGGCCGCTCGTCGCTCCGTCGCAGAACACAGCACTTCCTCTCTTGCACCGACTTGCACCCATTGTTTGGAAAATTGGAAAAACAACGAGGCACTGGTTTTAGGCTGTAAGGACAATTGACACTTCAGCCGGAACAGCAGGGCATGGGGAAAGTTGTTTTTCTTGCCGCATTTGGTCTCAAGACTACATCAGCTCCCCCCTTCACGAGGAAGATCACATCAAAGCTACCAGTATCATAAATGAGGGACATGGGTAGCAAAGAGACTCTGCTGCTGGCTGTTGTACATCATCTGAACAAGCTAAGCCATCTCCCATGTTGCCTTCGCTGCCTCCTCTGTAACCACAAGATCCCAAGAAAGGCTCCTCCTCCGCCACACAAAATAGCAATTTCTTGACTTGGAAGCTGATCCTTCTGGTCCATCTCCTTCAAATCTGTCAGCCGAGGGACGCAAGTCTGGGCTGTTTCCTTGGACAAATGAGTCATTTTAGATACCACATCAGGGACAAATGTCATCGTTGCTCCCAGCCGTAGTAGGCTGAAGCTCACTGAGCCCATACCCAACAAGGCCAGACATCCCATCATCCCACTGGGCTTCAGCAGCTTCAGGAAAGGTGTCAAGGGCACGGAGCTAGTCAGCCGCCCCAGGGTGAAAGCCATCAGCTGGCGAAGCATCTTAGGACAGCGAAAATCGCTCAGTTCTTACGCCGAGGTCTTGAGCCACAAACTTCCGGGGGGAGGGGGCACTACCTGGGGGTGCGGCCTTGGTAAAGCGAGTGCTACTTGAACCAAGTAGAAGATCAATGAAGAAAACCATCGAAAATGGGGTTTAAAGGTGTACTCCGTTTGAAGTCCGAGAAAATCTGACCGACAAAAAAGGAGTCCAAGCGACAGCCCCCCAAGGTCATCCCATTGTCGTCGACATCGTTTGCAACAAGCATTGCGTTACACTTTTGTAGGAGTGTAGACGTATTGATGTCGAATACCACTGAAGGATCCAGAAGGTGCAAAGCCACGTCTTCAATTCTTCAATTCTTCATCACTATTCGATTTCCCGTCGTTTCCTCTCGCAGAGTTGGGCATCTCATTCAGAGACACCTCCGGCCTCATCGATTTCGCGAAAACCACGGAAGTACGTCTTGATGCTGCCATGACCTCAGACGACAACGACGGGCAACAACGGGCAACGATGGACAACAATGGACAAGGAGAACGCTGACTTCCCATGTCTTCCCAAGCTCAATGCAACAGAGTCACCGTTTCTTTCAGCACCAGGAGGTGCTGGACGTGGTCTCTTCTTTGCCAAGTCCCACTCAGCCTGACGGATGGAAGCAGCTCTCAAATCCGTTTGTTTAAGTTTGGATTCATATCAAAATGCAATTGAACGCGTGCTAGATGCATCTTTCATCTCTACATATTTTGCAAGTTAGACCTCCAAAGTATTCTGGCCGATTGCATCGCATTGCTTCTGCCTGCCAAGCTTGAAGCATTTCCTCTTCGCCTGGAAGTTGTGGGTCAGTTATGGCAAACTGTAGGGATCCAAAGCACATGGCCTACTTGAAACAAACAAAAACACATACTGAAAAAGACTCCAACCAACTCTAATTTCAACTCCAACCAACTATATACATCTATAAGTCAACATCGGACAAGGCTGTGCATGGATTTAAAATGATTTAAAAGTGGAGCTGATGAAGTCAAAATCGCCTAGCTGCAAACCGTGTCTCAACAGGCCATTCACGAGGCCAACGGTCATTTCCTTAAGCAATGAGTTGCCATCGCTGAACTTGTGACAGAATGCCACAACTCAACCAGAAAATGATATGAAAACATGCTTTGCAGGCTGAAGGTAGGTGAAGGTAGAGGTGTTCATTTTCTAAAGGACCTGTCTAGGAGGCAATGCAAACAACTCCTCCTCTGTTTTCACAAGGTCAAAATGAGATTCGCGCGCAGTCATCTGTGTACATACCAGCGGCCTTGGCTCAACAATCTGGCAGTCACTTGCAAGAGGCAAGGCGAAGTGTCAAGGCGAAGTGTGACACATGAATTGCTGCGTAGACATGTGTAGACAGTGTCCAAACACGTCGAAGCATGTCGGAACCTTTTTCCTGTCCTTGCCTGTCCTAACATGCCCAATCATTCCAGCTTTCAAGGCGCGCAACAGACCTGTCCATGCTAACTGTGTGTGTGTGTGTGTCAGGTCCTGCGCTTGCTCTGTATGCATTTGATTGAAGGCGTGAAGACTGGGGTCATGGCTGTGTTGGTATTCGGTTCACTCCTGCAAAAACTCCCCGACATTCCCAGACTCTCTTCATTTCTTTTGCCAAAATCTACCCAGGTTGGGCATTTTGATCTATCACTCCCAAGCAACTTTTTTCCGATTGCATTTGACAGACAAAGCTCCTTCGCATGGGATTTTTTGGCCAGGTCTCAAAAGTCACCGCCTCTCGAATCCAATACCTCAGCCACTGAATACCAAAGAGATAGACATTAATGGAAATGGATTTATGATAGAGTACTTTATCTTTAAAATAGAATGTAGAACTACATTCATTACTCTATATATCAAATATAGTATATATAGTGGTATAAATGTATAGAGACTACAGAAACTTTATGGACGAATGAAAAGATCGGGGGGCCTGCTGAAGCCCGGACGCGTCTTGCATCTCGATGATGGCTCCGAAAGCATCACCGATGGCATCTCCAATCAACAGCTGGATTGCCTGAGAGCAGGTGGCATTGCCTTGGAGTCTTTGGAGCATCTATCTAGAGAAATCTTGCATTATCTTCCTTGCTTTGTCTTCTCTTTGTGTTCTCTTTGTCTTCTCTTTGTCTTCTCTTTGAATTCTCTTTGTCTTCTCTTTGTCATCTCTTTGTCATCTCTTTGTTTTCCATGATTCATGCTTTGCGAAATGTGCAGGGAAGGGGTATCCTTCTTTGCAAAACATGCACACGATACAAACAATTATAAGCACACAATGACTTTACATAAGGACACAAGGTCTTGAGTCTCAAGACACCACAGTTGCATGGTCCATTTGACAAACAGCTGAGTTTTGGGCAGAAGCATTTGCACCAACCAGTTTTCTTCTTCGAAGCTTTGCCTGCATTTCTCATTTGTCAGCCACAATCTGATGCAAACCAAAGTTGACAGCAAGATACTCAGTAGGAGAATACTCAGTAGGATACTGTTAGGATACTCTTTTAGTGTTGGTCCGTTTTGTTGCAGCTTACTCAACGTAGATGGCCTCAGCACTTTTGGCAAACGTAGGGACCTGTACTGCGCGAATCTTTTGGCAGCCAAAGCCCCAATTTGGTTCCTTGAGAAAGTTCGCGCACTCAGATGGAGACTTTCTCTGGAGACAAAGTACGAGGTGGGAATCCTCTTTTTGGCCTCAGTAAAAACGTTGTTGAAAGAGATGAGACAAGGATAGACATGATACGATCTTTTTTCTCAAATTCTCTTCGGTCTCGGCATCCAAACCCCCGTGCAGGCCGGCCGGGTCTCCTGTACTGCTCCATGTTTGAAGCTCAATTCTCATCCCAAAATCTGTAATGGGAGGAGGTTGGCATTGGAAGGTTTGACTTAAACCTGGGAGTGCCAATGGTTTCTGTGTCCTGAGATGTTCATTTGCTCAACACTGGTCCTTAACTCTGCTTGACTGGCTCCAGATGCTCCTGCCACTTCTCTGGACTGAGCTTTGCGTCCTGCAAAGGACTGACCCTATGTCTTGTGAAGCTGAACCAGGACAGGCCGAGGAACCCACCAACCAGGATGACAAGGAGATACAAAGACTACCCTCCTTGAGCATGGCTCCTGCCTTTGTCTTCACACAGCCACTCCACCGGATGTACTTCGAAATACTTACAGCCCTACCATATGCCCGATTGTGACCATATCTATCCGTATCCTGTTTCTGTGTGGCACTCTTACCATAAGCTGATGGGAATAGACCCTTTGCCAGCATCGAAGGCAAAGTCGAAAAGTACTCTTACCATCTCTTGGCTTTTTTATACCGTTCCCGCAACTTTTCTCTGTAAAAAGCATCTCTTAATTATTTCCTAAACGTTGCCTCTATTGCCTATTTCATTTTTTCTTGTTTTAGTAAAGCGGCTCTTCTCTGCACATCGCAGCCCTGTGAAGCCCTTGCCCTGCAAATGTGTCCAGCATTGGCATTTCTCCCCTTGCACAGTCTAAAGGAGAACCCAAACATCGATGGGGCAGGAGCCGTTTCCAGGCAGAACCTGAAGCGCTTCGTAAAATGAGTCGAGGTCTCCTTGAAGGAGGGGCAACGGCTGTCGCTGGCCTGGGAGTGTTTGGAAGCATGGCTTCAGGGTGACGTTTCTACTGGCGATCAAAGAATCTGAAGCGCAACCGAAAGAATCATCTGCTTGTAGTTTTGCTTACCCGACTGCGGCCTGGAGGATGCAGCCAGCACAGCTGCAAGGACCAGGGCAGCTAAGGATGCCAATCTGCCAAGTCTTTGCCTGGAAACTGTGCCAAGGTCCCCCCCCCAAGGTCCCCCAAGGTCCCTTGTGCATCTGCGATGTGCATCTGCGATGTGCAAAGCCCTTTTGTGATGTCAATGTTTTGTTCATTGCTCTTCTCCCTGTTTTCCTCAAGTTTACTATTTTGGTTGCATTTCCATGAACGAAAGGTTGGCTTGAGGATGGACACAAAGGACTCCAAAAACAACATGTTTCCCAGCCCTGAAACGCCTGGCAGACGCCATAACTTTCCTTATGGATCTCTGAGGATCTGAGAGTCCCCAGTTTCAGACTTCAAATGATCTGCAAACGATCTTCTCAGATGATCTTCACATCTTCAGTTCACTTGTCAAGTGAGACGTGACTCTCTTGGAACTGGGCTCAGCTTCCAACAGCCATCAGATTGCAGTGCACACGCAGTGCATTTCAGCGGAAGAAATGCTTTGGAACAAACTCGAAAAGTGCTACAAATTTTCAGAGTCTGAAAACTGTCATGTTGGATCGTCTTGACATTTCCGCCAAAGATTGTAAGTGTGCAATTGCAACAGCGGTAGCGGAGGAAGCACTTTCCTTTTTCACAGCGATGGCGGGGCCCACCTGCTGGGCTTCTAGGCCGAAACGGCCTACGTCGAAAGAAGTGGCATCTCACACATGCCTGCACTTGGAATGCCTTTTGGTCAACCGTGCTACTCTTTACACAGCACCCCTAAAATTCTTTGACCAAAAGGCTGAATTATCGTCGATTGTAGCCGTGCTCTCTCCGGTCATTGGAACGATGCGTCAAAGTGATGGCCTCTTCGGTGATACCAAACTTGCCAGTCTTCAACAGGGTGAAGAGGGGTTCAGTACGCCCTCTTTTCTTCGTAAGGCAGTCGGCCACCATGTGAATGTGGTCTATCCAACGGACCTTCCCCTTCAAGGTGGCAAGCTCCTCTCTCAGCATCTGCACATCCAAGGCCGTGCGTTTGTCTGCACCTCCACTGGTTTCGTTGCATAAGAGGTCGTACAACGACTTGGCATCGACAATGGCCAGGGCACCCTCAATCTGGTCCTTGTCGGAGTACTTGGTGAAGGCCGAATAGCCCAACTTGGCAACATACCGGCGCCAATTCCGAAGTTGGAACTCCGGGTCGACCAACTCGGCATACATCACCATCATCCACAACAAGTCGCCAATGCCCCTTGCCAAGGACTGCGTTTCAGCCGCCAACGTACTGTTGACTGTGCGATGCAACTTTCCGCTCTTCAAGTGGAAGAGATTGCAAACTGCAATCTCGCCTCGAAGCATCTGCTCATCGAAGCAAATGAGCATGTGACCTCCCTGGGTCTTTCCACCTCTTGCGTTGGCCCATGAGGCATCCGAGATAACACCCCAACGCATTCTGGACTCCTCAATGGCTTGAACTCGGAGTGCGACTTCAGAGTGTTCCTTGATGAGGGACACCACCTTGTTCAACTCCACCACGTCTGCCACTGTCATCTCTCGCATAGTCGATGCGAACATTGAAGCGGCGGCTGCAGCATCTGGACGTCCTTCTCTACCGGCCCAGTTCAGTGACCCACAAGTCTTCCTCACTGCATTCAGCTCAGACTCAAGAAGGGGAGACTGCTTATCTTTCAACCGTTCTTTTGCAAGAGGGACTCCTTCTAGGCGTTCTTCAACGAATGCTTTCATGTCAATGAGCACATCGTTGCCCACACGTCGAAGTCTTCGTCCATTGAAGTTGACGCCCTCTGCCCCCAACTTCTCTATCTTGCCAAAAGTAAAACGGCTTTGCAGACTCTTCATCTTTGCATCATGAAGGGAATCCCCAAACATCAGCAGGTCATCTATTTCAACCGCAACCATTCCGTGGAGGCCCTTCTCATCATGGAAAACATAGGTGCAAGGGTCTAAAGCAGACTGCTTGTAGCCCAACTCCTCCACCAAGAACTGCACTAAAGTTCGTCTCCAATGCATGGGAGCATCGCAAAGGCCATAACATCCGAGGACAATCTCTGCTATGCGGCCATCTTCCAAACGGCAGTACAGCTTGCCTGCCTTCCTGACCAAAGGGAGGCTTTGGGTGAAGGCTGATTTCAGATCCCCTACCCATCCATCATAGCCTCTGTTGACCGCAGCTTTGATCAGGATCTGAAGGTTGGACGTCGTGACTGTCGGTGCAAACCTAGCCAAGTCTGCTATGTCAGGGTCCCGATCGCCCCTGATGCAAAATCGTGATTTCTTGCTCCTGGGTGCTCCTGGTGATTCACCAGGTTTCAGACGCCTCACCATTCGAGTCGGTAAGATCCTGTTGGACTGGCCTGCTTCTTTCAGTTGGGCTTCAACATCACGAGCTTCATCATCGTCCAGAACTCGCAGAGCTCCACTGTCGATGATCTTCTTCATCTCGATGTCATCTTGTATTTTCCACTCTGCCCATTCCTCTGCTGGAATCTCGTGGGGAAATATCTCACCTTCCCCACGCTTCTTGCCAGCTGGCAAGGTTGAGAGATAGTGGTAATCCACCTCAAACTCCGTGATGCCTTTCCACCAATCATGCCTTTCCTCTCGCTTTGCAAAAAGAGACCACTCATCTTTGAATTCCTCAACAGCTCCTTTCCCAGTGACCATCTTCGTAAACCTCGTCTTCTTCAGGGCACGAAGTGGGATGGGGCTCGATTCAACCGAACCTGGATTGAAGGAATAACGCCTCCAATGAATGTGGTGCCGTTGCAACATCTTCCGATGCCAATCAAAGACCCAATAGTCATGAGTCGGCTCCTCAGGCATCTGACACTCCTCCTCGGCATCAACCAAGAAGAACTCAGCCATGTAGGGCGCGATTCGTGCCCATCGTGCCGGATTCAGCGGTCGATCCGTTTGACGATAGCTCCTGGACACTCCATCCAAGGTGTCATTCTGTTCCACTGACGCACGCATTGCTTGTTCTGCAACCTCATCAGCATCGGCATCGAAGGCATTAACTTGATCTGCTACGTTGTGTTCTTCAAGACCTGGAACTTCTGCTTCTGGCTCTCCAACCGTTTGATGAGACTGTCTTCTTTCTCCTCGTTCATGTTGACCAGTCCCTTCCGGAGTGAAGAGTTGTCGAAGCTCATCATCGCTTTCCTCTGCAATCACATCGTTCCCTGGCGCAACCATCGTGGAAGGGGCTTGACCTGTGGGATCCGTGGAGGCTAGCGGCTCAGACCCAGCATCACCCCCATCGAACCGGACCCGAGGTCTGCCCCTTCTGACTCCTTCTTCATCAACCTCATTGGTCTCGATGTCCTCAAGGAACTTGGAGTCGTCGGTCACGTCTCTAAAGCCAGGACGATGTGCACTGCGCTTCAGTCTCTCCTGCATCTCACTGAAATCTTCTGCCACCACTTCAGCTCCTAAACGTTCTTCGGTAGTGGCGTCTCTTGTCTGCTCCACTGAAGCTCTCCAAAGTTCTCCAAACATGTTCACCCAAACCACCGAACCTTCCATGGCTAAAACATGCCCAGGCCCAATCCACGAAGCTCTTCGTCCCACACCTTCTCCTCGATCTCCTTGGCTCTGTTCCAAGGTGGCCTTCTTTCTCCTGAGGGCACGGAAGACGTACACCATGTCTCCCGTCTTGAAGCTCCTTTGTGGACGTGACCTCGCCCTCAGCGACTTCGCCGCAGCATCTTTGCTCGCCACCCGAACAAAAGAATCTTGCGCCAACTGCCTGAGACGAAGAAGTCGATCGAAGTCGTCGGTCGCGCATTGCATCTGTAATGCTGGGTCAAGGACTTCGTCGCTCATAAGAGAGCCTGGGAGTCTTGGCCAATGGCCAATCTGCCTCTGCACTGGGCTGTATCCTGATCTATTCATAAATCGGTTTTTGGCAGCTTCACACTCTTGGAGTAAGAGGCTCAATTCGGCCAGAGATTCCAGGGCCGCAGTCGACCGAGCATGCTCAATCATGGTTTTGATGAGCCCTCCATGACGCTCCACTTTGCCGTTTTGCCACGGCGACCTGGCCGCTGCACGGAACATCACCGCTCCGAAGTCGGCACACCATCTGGCAAATGAACTTCGAAACTCCAGGCCTTCATCGATGGAAACATATTGCGGCACGCCAAATGTCCGACACCAACATCGCCAGAACGCTTTCCAGATCGTCTCCGGAGACTTGTCCTCAACCAGCTCAATCATCTGGTAGTTCGTTCCAAGATCCACAATGTTCAAGACTGGGAGTGATCGTTGATTGAGCAAGTCCGGGATGTAGAACAAGTCCATGCCCACTGCTACCCCAGGCTTGTAGGTTTTCGGCACAACAGCCGGCCTCGGAGCTTTGGGCATTGCTCTTCCTTCACAAGCTGCACAACGAAAGTCCTTTGCCACCCATCGGATGATCTCATGACGAACTCTCCCAGCTCGAAGGAAACGAAGAAAGCTGTCACGTGCTGGATGACCTAAGTTGACATGCATCTTGATCACCTTCCGCTTGTCTTCTTCGGTGATCTGTGCTGGCTCACGTTGTGCTTCCGCTTCTTCTCGAAGTTCTTCCGGGAAGTCAGCCTCTATCTCATCCATGGCCTCTTCATCCACTTCCCCAACGAAGACGCCCACGGAAACAGTCTGGCTGTAGCAGACAGGGCTCTTCACGCCGTACTTTTCTCTCAAGTGGTGTTTCAACCCACGAATGATAGCCCGGCAAAGAGGCTCTGGGTAAGCTGCAGCTTTCACAGCTCTTCCATTTGTCAAAGGCTCGTGTTGATGGGTTCCTGGACACCTTTGCTGCAGCTCCATTGCGATGTGCTTGGAGTTGGTCACCCACTGAGTTGCCTTCTTGTTGGGTAAACTCCCAACCTGCATTCCATAGGCGCACATGTCGGTGTTGCAAATGAAGATCCCATCGAGACCCATCAACTCCACCAAGGGGTCCTCACTCCACGCAGCAGAAGGCTTCGGATGTTCGAAGAGGAAAAGCTTCCCACGAGCATGTTGCCATTTTGCTACCTCACAAGAAGTCTGCACATGCTCCAAACCATCCTCGATCATAGTCGCCACCTTCACAGGATCCATCTTCTGAAAGTTCCATCCTTGTAGTGGACTAAACGGTGTACAAGGAGGTGAGTTGGTGACCAGCTCTGGATCATCAGCTTTCAGCTCAGCCCACATACGTCTTTTGTCCTTGGGGTCCGACAGATCGTAGCCCGTCACCAGATCATAGGCCTGACCCGCAACCAAACCATGTCTCTTGGCAGTCTCAGTGATCCTGGGAGGACTAAACACCTCGGAAACATCCACTGGGAAGGCCACTGTCACCTCAAGCTCACGAGACATCTTCTGCAACTTGGTCCTGATCTTCTTCGGGAGGGCTGTCTCGCACTCATCCGGAATGCTATCCTCCAACATGCCCCTCCTGGTCTGCACGATGTCAACGAAGCATTCATCCTCAACATCCAACTCGGTCGGGTCCAACATCTTATAGTGCTCACCATCCTGAGCGAAGTAGACCTCCTTGACCTCATAGTATGGTGCCTGCTTCAGACGATCAACATAGGCACGGAGATTTCGACCAACGAGCTTCACGGAGATCTTCTGCTCGGGGACTTCGATGGGGTTCGCTTGTTCACCTTGTTCTTGATGACGCCCCGATTCGACTCCGACGATCTTGACTCCCTCTGAGCATTCAACTCCTCGGTCAGCTTGTTCAACTGCGCCACCTCCTCGTGCTCGGCATAGATCTTCTCTGCCCATGCCATCATCTCGCTGTCGTAGAATCCCCGGTTTTCCATGTACTGCTCCCCGACTGCTTGCTGTCCATACTGGCCCATGATGATCTCCGTCACCTTCAACGCTTTGTACATCTCCTGCAGCTGCGCTCGCAATCTGTTCACCTCCATCTCTGCAGAGTTGTTGGCCGCACTTTGAAGCTGAAGGTAGTCGGTCTTCAACTGACGGATTTGTTGGTCGTCCTCCATCTGCTTCTGCTCGGCAGTCCTCAAGGCTGTCACCATGCGAGTCGACTCCTCTTTCATCATCTTCTCCCGGGTCGTCAGGGCCTGAATTTGATACAGCTGCAGCGCCTCCTTCTCCTTCATATCCTCGAGCTCCTTCTGTTGCACCGAGTAGCTTTCGGCTGAGGAAGCAGCTTCGGTCTTCTTGGCAGCCGTCTTCTTCTCCTTGGCTTTGGTTGGACGCCTCAATTCCTCCGGCATCTTCCATCGTCCATGGCAGTCCGCACAAGTCACCCACGTCATGTGTTGGTTGGCTCCAGTCGAGAGTCGTTCCATTCGGTGGGCACATTGCTCCCTGGCAGTTGTAGGCTGCACCTTGGACTTCAACATCGGTAGAGCTTCTCCCTGGCGTACCACCTGAGCCAACTGCTGCGACGAGGGCGGAGAATATGCCGTGGGCACTGCATCCTGCGGAGACCACGAGTTCACCAAGTTCTCTCGCCCAATCAGCTCGGCCACGGTGACCACTTTGTCGAGCAAAGCACGCCAATTTGCTAATGCCCTCTTGGGATGATGCACCTTCTTGAAATCGCCGTCGTCGGGCACCATCACCACATCTCCAGCTGCACGGTTGTAGGCACGGCGAAAGAACGCAAGCTGAGCCATGAGCGACGGCAATGTGAGGTACGTTGTTTGTCCACATGACACAACCGGATTCTGAGCCAGTGTTTCGGAAGTCGACTTCTTTCAGACCAGTGTGACTTGCTGCATCATGAGGAAAAACGAAGGCTTCTCCAAAGTTCAAAATGTCGATGGCAACATGTCCGGTGGCAAGAGTGTGCAAACTAACTGACTGCTGAATCGAGTTCAAGTGCAAGGAGTTCTGAGTCAAATCGATGACTGCCCCAAGTTGTTTCAACATTTTGATAGGTAAAAGAAGAGGGATGTCACCTTTCACGACGGTTACCTCAAGTATACCAGAAGTACCACCAATGCCCAAAGGAACAGCTGCCAGCCCCAGCACATGAGCTTCTCCTCCTACTCCATGAGCCTTTGCCTTCTTGTGATTCAACCAAACGACACGAAGCCCCCAGCTATGCAGTTTTTCCTCGAGTCGAAGAAGAGCAGCATCGCCTACCAAGCCATCTTGTGCAGCCGTATCCACAACGGCCATCGACGGACTTGTGGTCAAGCCCACAAAGTAACAGGGATTGTTTTTCCTGTCACACAAAATGCCTGACCTACTCACATCGGAAGCATGCTGCAGGCCGTCCTGAAGATCACACAGCTGTTGGAAATTGTGTTCACTCACAACTTCATTCCCCACACTTCGAGTGTCATGTCCCCAACACTCCAAAAGACCCAAATAACAGCCCACAGGAACATCAAACGAGGCACATGCTGTGGAGTTGGTCGTGACATACCAGCTCTGGCTTGTAGTCGTGCTCGAACCAGCGGCCTTCGATCCCACACTTGAAGCCGCCGACGTTGACGCAGCACCCTGACCAACATGAGCTCTGCATTCTCGAGCCCAATGTCCCACAGCACCGCACCTCGCACAACGAGTGCGAAGTTTTAGTTGCTCCACATGCACCCGCTTCTTGTCCTTCACATAGTCCTGCCAAGGCGAGCCCCGCCCCTTTCCTTTGCTCTTGCCCTTGTCCTTGCCGCGGTTATAGAACTGACGACCTTTCTGTTGGGCCTGCATTGCCCTCTTGACCTCTTGATACGTGGCAAGAACAAGTTGGAGCTCGTTCTCATCGAAGATTCTCTCCGCCTGCTCCGCCGTCAAGTAAACGAAGTTCTCATCATCAACTTCCTCGAAGTCCTGGACAAAGGCCTCGGATTCGGTCGCTGGACAGTCCTCGTCGGCCTCATAGTCCGGATCATCAAGCAAGAACGCTGCTGCTCCCTTCGCCTTCGTCTCACTCAGCACCTTATCCAACTTCCGAAGACAAGTGATCACGGTGCTCTTGTCGTACTTGCCATTCGCCCAAGCACTGAACCTCAGCTCCTGACTCTCAGTCAGTGACGCTTGGCGGTACATCACGTAGCCCACCGCAATCTCCGGCAAGGAAACACCCTCCTTCTCCAACATGAAGAACGAACGCTCACAGCGTATGATGTATTCCTGGATGCTTTCCTTGTGGGAACGTGGTGTGCCGTAGATGGCACGTTCAAAGGCCTTCGGGATGGAGAGCTCGAGATGGGGAGAGAACTGTTCGCGGAGTCGGCGCATGATGTTCTGCACGCCCTTCTTGTTTGCCACCTGATCGAACTCAAGGCTGTCAACAGAGGCTCTGGCAACACCTGTCAGGGCGCGAAGCAATCTCACTCCCCGCTTCTTCTCGTCCAGCTCCGTCTCGTATTCCCACAACTTCACATTCTTCTCGAAGATGAGAAACTGGGTGGAAGGTTCCGAGCCATCCCAGGATGGCGGCGGTGGCTCACGACCACTGGCGAAAGGAGCAGAGCCCCCTGGATCCATGGTAGGCTCCGCTACCACTGTGCAATTGCAACAGCGGTAGCGGAGGAAGCACTTTCCTTTTTCACAGCGATGGCGGGGCCCACCTGCTGGGCTTCTAGGCCGAAACGGCCTACGTCGAAAGAAGTGGCATCTCACACATGCCTGCACTTGGAATGCCTTTTGGTCAACCGTGCTACTCTTTACACAGTAAGATCTATTTGTAATCTCCTGTGTTGTGTCTAAGTGCAGATGAGCGAGCGGCAAAACCTCAATTTAAAATTGTGGAATATCTCAATTGTTATCGTTTTTGGGAGTTCACTATATCATACTATATCGTTTTACAGGTCCCGGAGCCATTTCTGAAGATATTCCAGCCGAAGACTAAAGTTAACTACGGAGAGTTTAGCCTTTCTCTCAGATGGACAAATGCATGCGGCGGCAAGCTCGCCAGGCTGGTGTGGTATCTGGAGTGTTTCGAGTTCTGTTTCTCTCAGCTGGTGCTTTGCAGCTTGAGAACTTCGTTGAACGACCGGCGAATAAACT
>VSDK01020132.1:104406-116035 GCA_009767595.1 Symbiodinium kawagutii | reverse complement strand
GAACATATATATATATATATATATATATACATATTTCTTTTTCTTGGAAAACAACTTGAAACGAGCCAAGTCGCAGGGCTGGCAAACCAAAGCTTGAGGCAGAGAAGGAAGCAGGGTGTGGGAAAAGCAGCGAGGTAATCACGTCGGGAATGTGTGTTTCTGAGTGAGCGAGCGAAGCCTGGGAGAAAAGATTGGAAAATGTTTGGAAAATGTGTTCCTGTCCATTTAGGAAATTGTTTTGGAATGCCAGTGGTGGTGATGGTGGCAGTAGCTGTGATGGTGGTGATTCTGGTCCATCTTGGCAACATATCAGTGGTGGCCGTGGTGGCCGTGGTGGTGGCAGCGGTGGCAGTGGCGGCGACGGCGGCGGCAGTGGTGGTGGTGGTAGTGAAGTTGTTGAAGTTTTTGTTATTCTAGTGACTCGGCAGTGTGCATTGTTCTCCAACTCCCAACCTCCCAACTAGAATCCACAGCTAAAGAGAGCGGGACCACCACATCACTGCTGCCAGCAACAAGGGCACTTGCAGCAGCGCCCTCAACAACTCCCTCAACAACAGCAACAATACCAACACAGCTCCTTCCATCAATCAGCTACAATCTGAACGCAATGGGGTGGCCCGCCGTGGTCCCATCCCTTCAGCTGTTATTCAACGGTGGCCGCCCTCTGCACAACCTGAACCAACAACTACGAGTAGAATCGGACGACGTAACAACCACAACAAACAAACAAACAAACAAACAAACAAACAAACAAACAAACAGACAGACAAACAGACACACAGACAGACAGACAGACAGACAGACAGACAGACAAACAAACAAACAAACAAACAAACAAACAAACAAACAAACAAACAAACAAACAAACAAGAACGACAACACTTGTGGACTACAACAACACTAGAAGCGAGATAGAAGCAAAACACAATGGCAGAGAGAACACATGAGTAAATGAGAAGAATGAGAAGACAGAAAAAGTCATTGAAAGTGCCATTTTGTCAGAAAAGGATGTTCGCATGAGATGAACAGGTGTATCTGCCGGCAAGTTGCTCGCTGGAAGCCAAACCTCGAGAAAACCATGTCTGTAAATCAAAGAGTTTTGAACTTGACATCTCTGCGATGGAAAAACATGGCCAAGAACAAGGATGGACAAGGAGCATTGAGTAGTAGATCAGGAAGGGCAAAGTTGGCGCATGCTGAGAGGAATAAGATGTTGCTGATGCGATCCAAGTCATAATGGCTCCGCCTTCACCTCGGGACCATGCTGCATTTGTCATAGCTCGTTCGGCGGACGAATGTGAACTGCTGCAGAGCTGAGACCCGCTCTGATTCCTTCTTGCAAGATTTGTCCATTCGGTGCTTCTGCATACTTCATGACCTTCAAAAAAGCTTTGGATTCTGGATGCAGCACATGACATTGGATCTCAATGGATTTCTGCCATGCTTCCAGACTGCTTTGACCTGCCTGATCTGCATCCACTGGGGTATAGTTCTGTCCGAAAGGCGCATGAATCTTGAAGATCGGGAAGAAGGCATCGATGCCAAAAGTTCTGGACCTTGATCCGAGAATTACGCCAGCGTAGACCCCAGATAGCAAAAGGATCGACATATTTGTGGGACCAGCACCCAGACTCCATCCCTGCGGAATGCAACAAACCTGCAAAAAAACATGGCAGCAATAGTCAGCAACATTCCATACCACCAGCTGCTTGTTCTGCGAAATAGCAGCAGAACCCAATGCCACGCACACCCTGCAGAAAAGTAGCAGCACCTACACAAGAGCAGCGGCAAGCTATGGCACCCGACGGCACCTGACGGCACCCTAGATCCAAAGGGCAGACGGGCAAATGTTCTAACTGTAACTGTTCTTGAAGTAAGAGCCCCAATAGGTCCGCTATCTGCAGAAAGACATACGTCTGCTCTTGAGCCAAATTGGTTTTTGCCAACCAAAATACGTGGAAGTGTTTCAGGAGTTGGTTTACTGTTGCTGCTTCTGTTTCTATTGCTGTTGTTGCTGCTGCTGTTTCTGTTGCTGCTGTTGCCGCTGTTGTTGCTGCTGCTGACCTTTCAAATTTGAAAGCTTCACCTAGTCAGTCATCTTGCAGTGGCACAGTGTCAAAATTGGGCAAACTGAGAAGTAATGAACATCAGTTTAAGGTCGACAAATTGGAATCTTGCCTCAGCAAGTTCTGTTGATTTGTTCAACTACTGGTGTAGAACTTCCAGTTTCTGGTTTGAAACCATTGAATCGGTTCCGGACATCTGTTTCCGGGAACTTGTAAATCTGCTTAAATTAGCGAAAGACATCCTATCAAGGTCAAAACGAAACCCTTTACCACCCCCCGAGTTTTTATAAGATCAAAAAAACCATTTATTGGGATGATGACTCACCAATGCCTTGCTTGGTCAGTACTTCTTAACTCATTCCTAGGTCAAAGTAGGATCTGTATCTAACATAAGCGGTTGCCTGTTACCTTGTATCATCGATCTGATGTAATTGTGGGCCATGCTCATGGATATAGATATAGAAAGAGTGATAGATAATATGTAGATGTATTACATGAGCACACATGTTGCCGTATCTTGTGTGTGTGGTCTTTGACTGCTTCAAATTCTCAGTTTGCGACTCGTCGGTGACCATCAGGGTCACACGCTGTCCGAACTCGCCAGCCTTCGCCAAAAGACTTGGCCCAGATTCACAAACTGATTCACTAACCGCCAAGCAGGAGAGCGAAACAGCTTACGTGGGCAGTCGGCTAGGTGACTTGCAGAAGGGAGTCAATGACGTCACACGTGCAACAAAAATATGAGATGATCTGAAAGAGCTTGCAGCTTGTTCAGCGCCTGCATCATCTTGCGCAGGATTTGGGCAAAGCACATCGTTGTGCTGATCTCTCTTCCTTTGCTACCTGCTTGCTGCAACCATTGCTGAACAAAGTCTAGAGCTACAAAGATCTACAAAGTCATACTGGACATATTGTGGTCGCTTCTCACATTTCTCACTAGCATGTCAAGAGAAGCCGGAAACAACTTGGAAAGTGCAAAGGAGGACCAGCCCCGTCTATCAAAACGATTCGTCGACCAAACCACTGAGTCAGTATGTCACATGCAGCCCAGTGAAAAGAGCAATCTAGTCAAAGTGTCCAGAAAAGGACCTTTGGTTGGTGAGCGAGGCAGCATGAAGCAGTCTTCATCCGTTTCTGTCCAAGCACAAGCAACAAAGTTCTGTCATCCAATTGCATTTAGAGTTGGGGCTTCAAATAGCTCAAGGTTCGACCGTAGAAGATTTGTTGTTGCGCAGAAGGCACAACTATGATATACGCAGCAGCGACAGCACCCAATTTTCCAGATCGCATGTTGAACATATGGATACGTCAATTATAACTCAAGCAAATCCAGGCAGCCTGAACAACTGAAACGGCTTAAAGGTTTTGTCATTATCTGTATTATTGGAGAGATTTGGAGCGCATGGAGCTGCAGGGAACGTTGCGACAGTTTCTAAAGGCAAAATCGTGTCACAGATTCGCTGCACAGTTGGCAAATGTGGCAGCCAGGTTAGAGCGCCTTCGAGAGTCGTCACTCTTTTAAGTTCTGAAAAGCTCTACGCTCTCTCCAAATATCTGAAATCCGAAGTTCTGCCTGCTGGATTTCAATAATGTTAAACAATGTACTCCATAATTTTCAGACATTTTGAAACATAACATAATATAACAATGTACTCCATGTTTTTATATGTTTTTCATGTTCGGGTGCGCCTTCGTCAAACATGGAATAGGCGGTTTCATGTGATGGCAGTTCCACCAGCGCAGAGACCTGCCACGTCACATTTGGTTGACTTCGAACTCCGTGACACGATACAATGATCTCTAAGAGCAGCATGAATGCAGCATGAAGATACATGAAATGAATTGAAACGATGCGTGAAATTCATGAAATCTCATGAAATCTCCATAAGCGCATGAAGCAATACGAAGCAGGGCTTCTAAGAGATGCATTCTGAGCATTTCTGAACTCTGCTTAGCTCGAGGCAATGTGAAACCTGGCCTTCGCTGGTGATCGGAGTGGAAGAAAACCGCCGAGTTCTTGCCGCCGTTTCTTGAGATACGTCACCTCCATGTTTTTTCTGAAGGAGAATGAAGATGAAGAAGAAGCATAAAAAGCGCTCAGGTTATGAAAGAATCAGGAGCTTGAGATGACAAGACGAGTTCACAGCCTCTGGTGAGTCCTCCTTGAGGGCAAAAAAGTTTTGGGCCTCGGATAAGTTGCAAATCCGACCTGGCCATGGCGCAACACATCGCAACACATCGCAACACGCTGAGCTGAAAACATCGGCTGCTTTGAGCTGGTCATCTGTGAGTGGAATTCCCATCGCATCGCCTCGAAGGAGTGGAATTCCAATACCAAACACACAACTGGATCAGTCTGAATCAGTCTGAACACCTTTCTTGAGAGTCTGTGCTTGTGAGGCTACTAAGCTTGCTGCGATACTTTTGCCTTGGCAGGAGTAACAAGGTAAAGAGAAGAAAGCTAATGAAAGAAGTTCAAGGAGAAGAAAGTTGCTGTCACAGTATGTCCAAATGCCAGTGGAAAAACTCTCGGAAGTGATCTGATTTCATGAGGCCAAAGTGCATGTCAGAATCAGTCATGGTCTTCTTCTGGTGCACTGTATTTCTGCCCAAGAAGGTCTGCAAGCTGTAGCCCTCCGCATTGGGTTCTGTGCGAACGTGCATTGGTCGAAGCTGCATTTGCCAAAGTGAAAATGTGTTTGAATATGTTTAATGCATTCTTCACTGAAGAATGTTTAACAATGCATAAAACAATGCTTCACTGAAGATCGATCAAATTTGAGGCGATCAAACTAGCTGCAGCATGCCGCATGCAGCAATGAGGTGTAATGTGTAGTGTCTTTGCTTGCCTTGAGCGTCTTAACGAGAATGACCTCAAAAGCCCCATGCTGTGATTGCCAAATGACTGCTATATGCCATCGATCAGCTTCATGCGTGAAAATGTCACTGACAATGACTTAAGACAAGTCACTGATGGACGGCCTCCCATTTCAGAATTCTTCTGAGCCTGGTTCAGCATGGGAAACGACATGCAAAAATAGCGTGATATATACATATGCACATGATTTTGCAGAAATCGATCGATTTTATCCCATATTTCTCAGGTCTTCTCCTGGTTTTCCACTGTTCATTGCATGTCCATATTTATTTCCGAACGAATTTCATTTCAAGTGCTGCATTACTTCAGCACTTCAACATTCACTTTGCAGATCAGTCGTCACGGCCTGGGAAAATGCTGCATAGATTTTCTTGTGGTCATGACCACCAGGAGTCTGGAAGGCCTGGCACCGGCAACCACAACGTGTAAGCACTGTGTGACCACTGCAACCCTCAACCGAAGTAAAGGGTCCAGACAACATAAGCAAATATGTACAAATAATATATCATGTACAGTGTATATGATATAGCCATGTTTATGAAATGTGCAAAGTTACGATGGTATTGTATGTCGACTAGATTGTGTTTGTAAGTAACAGTATTACCCTTCCTCGTGATTGAATCTCTCGTCATGGCTAATTCGAGTTCCATTCCTGTTAGCTTCATGTGTGCAAACGGCTGTCTATCTATGAATTTGTGTCAACCGCGATTGGTGTAAGGATCTAGTCAGTCATAGTCAGTTTACATTCCTTCGCTGCAAGGTGTGTTCATATATATATATATATATATAGTTGGTATATCTCCTCCTGTTGCTTATCATCCATTGTTCATATCATAGTTTGCAATCCCCTTTGGTTGGTTCTAATCCTTTCCTTTCAAACCATGATTGAACCATATTTAACCCTACATTAAACTCCATTTTCATATCAAACTATATTTAAAGTTATTAAACTCCATATTTCTTAGACTTATATACATACATATATGTATACATATCTACATATCAGCTATTCTTCAACCCTGTATCATGTAGCCATCCCAAAAAACGGACGATGCCTCGCCTCCAAGAGCTCGTCATCACTCCAATGTGCCACCCGATCAAGCAGCCCGTGCTTCTCGAAAATGTCCTGCAGAGGAAGCTGACAGTGGAAACTTCTCCAACAAAGAAACATGAAACAGAAAGATGTAGAAAGATGTAGAAAGATGTAGAAAGAAGAGAAGTAGAGAAGTACTACAGTCGAAAGAAAAGAAATCAGAAGCCCTTCTGCCATGCAAGTACTGTGGAAGTATTCGGTATGCCATGTTTCATAGTTAGCTTGCAACATACTTCGATGCTCCTTGCGGATGAGGGCTCCATCTGCCTGAACAGCTTTCATTCAACATGCCAACTGCCCTCATATCAGTTCAATTACAGTTGCTGACAATGCACATAGCCAACCCCTTGTTGCTCACGACCGGTTCAACATGGCATGCCTTGGCATGCAGCCGCTGGCAGTCACCATCTGGGGTCGCTTCCAATGCCTAGCAAATCATTGAAACGACAGCAGCAAAGCTGGCCCAAAAGTATTACGCAACAAAATCTATCATCACATAATATGTAATTATCGAATATCAATGCATTTACTTCTATGTATACATACTGTATTTGCTGCTGTATCATCGATATAGCTTAATGTATCTACACCTCATACTGGCATGATCTACATCTCATACTGGCATATACCTTCATGATACACCTCCACTGTTAATTCTGCTATTGCTCTTGCCCACGCGGTACGAATTTCCCTCGAAGCCTCAATCAACTTGCCATCGTGGTCCTGCTCGATGAGCTCATTGAATTTGCCGCCCCAAATAAGTTTGATGACGTCAAAGCCAGCACCACGAAATGTGCCTTCATACTCTTGAATCACCTTGGAATTTCCACGAACAGGTCCGTCCAGTCTTTGGTAGTTGCAATTCACGATGAAGATCATGTTGTTGAGCCGTTCTCTGCCTGCCACTGAGATTGCCGTGATGGATTCAGGCTCGTCCATCTCACCATCGCCAACGAAAGCCCAAACTCGGCTCTTGGATGTGTCAGCAAGACCACGGAGGTGAAGATAACGGAAGAATCTGGCCTGGTAAACTGCACCCAAAGGACCCAAACCCATTGACACAGTGGGATTCTCCCAGAATGTGGGCATCAGCCGTGGGTGAGGATAACTGGAAACACCTGCACCTGCAGATTCTCTTCGAAAATTCATGAGCTGATCAATGCTCAACCTACCTTCCACAAATGCACGGGAGTAGGCTCCTGGAGCAGCATGGCCCTGCATCCAAACACTGTCGCCCCTTCCATGTCCAAAATCCTTGCCACGGAAGAAGTGATTCATGCCAACCTCAATGACGTCGCAAATCGATGCAAAAGTGCCAATGTGGCCACCCACACCCCCTCCTCTTCGGTTTCCGTCACTTACCATCACGGCTGCATTCCATCGAATGATGTTTGAAAGCCGGTCTTCCATCTGACGGTCTCCAGGATATTCAGGCTCTCCGGAAGTGGGAATTGTGTTGACCATTGGCGTAACCACTGGCTGAGGAATGTGAACACCAAGGCGTGCTGCTTCTTCCATCAAGTCATGTAGAAGAAAACGAGCACGGGTGGGACCCAGGTTTGAAACAACTGCGTCCAGCGACTCGATCCACTCCTCTGTTTCAGACTCATCAAATTTCGGCCTGGCAGCTTTGATTTGCTGATGATTGGAGGGAAAGTGTCCAGTGTGTTGGTGCATAAAGGCTAGAGAAGCTGAGAAAGATGGCATTTCACCTTGCAAGCCCTTGGCGAATTCACCATATGTGATAATTCCAGACTTGTCTGTATCAAAGTGGGCAAACAAGGCCTCGCTCTCAGAGTCGCTCAACTTGAGACCTACACTGCCCATGGTCTCTCTGAATTCTTCAGGGTCGAGTCCTTTGGACACGTTTTCGTCTGCTTTCGCAAACCACGTTGCAGACAAAGATGACAAACAAGTCACACCCTCTTTAGCAAAGATTGAGCTCAACTCGGTGAGAAGATCGCTGGGTGCACGTGTTCCCACGTTCGAAATCCCAACGCCCGAAGGAATGCCACCATGTCGCCAATGTAAGGCACCTCTCGTGCATGGTGGGAGCGCACGCAGCGCCCGAAGGCCCCGGCTGCGGAAAGAGGCCAACATCTGCACTGCCAAAGTGCAGCTCTGGAGCCAATGGCTGCACAAAAATCCAAATATCCAAGGAATTCGATTCACACCTTATCATATTCAGATTTCTATAATCTTCATGTTTAAAATGTCGTTCTAATATGTTTGCAAAGATGTAACAAACATAAGTTCAATAGTTGATTTGACGAACACACGATCAAGCATATGTCTCAAAATAATTGACCTCTGATTTGAGATCTTCCAGCGTCTTTTGACTCTGCTTCAATCGCTGCAATCCACAATTGGGAAGCGTTACTCGTATGAAGGCCTCGACAGAAGTTGAGAGAGTGAAGGCTGAAATTCAAAGGGAACACACAAGAGGAGGCGACGGCACGGAAATATAAATCAATAAAGAGGGTAGATATGCGAAACATGATGATGGCGATGATGACGATGCTGATGATGACAATGACGATGACAACTACGATTACGATGACGACGACGACGGCGGCGGCGACGACGACGACGATGATGACGATGACGACAACGACGATCACCACGATGACCATGATTCGAATGATAATGATTTCAATGATGATGCGATGACAATGATAATTAATTCTAATGTGCCGATAATGACTATAGTTCATAGTGGTCATAGTGATGTTGTTGACAATGATGATAATATGATAAATGATAACGATGATAATGATGACAGCTTTGACAACCATAATTTCATGAATGAAGCGGAACCATGCTGGTGATGACCTAGCGAAAGCCAACCAGTCACTGCCAACAACAACTGCCAAAGAATGCGCCACGCAGGCGAGTCACGGCTGTTGAAGAGCAGAAACCAAAAATCCGGTCGTAAATGACCAGCATCGTGGACTCGTTGGCCTGCGCAATAGCAGCATCAACACAAATATTCCGTGATCATCGGCTTGTTTTTATATTGAAAGCTTTGTTGGAGACGCCGCCTCCCAAAAACCATTTACAATTGATTACAATTGCGTGTTTTGGGAGGCCTGCATTCCTGATGGGGTAGCAGCCCCCAACATTGACTCAGACTGCAACACACACACACACTGACTAAATGCAAAGGCATAAGGTGAAATGAGATGAAATGATTAAGTGGTTATGAGGAGTACTGGAAAAAACTTGGACGAATGAACTCTGAAGTGTGATCCAATTCTTCCGAGACATGTGATTGCAGCTCACGGAGATTAACGGCTGGCAGCACACTACAGCAATGTGATGGACAACAGCGATAAAACCACAAGCAAAATCATCGGCGAACATCCGAATGCAGGTACACAGTTGGACGTCTCCAACTGCTTCACCAGGAAACTGAGAGTGTCTTCGTTGGTAGCAGACTCTCAGCCCTGCTGCTACCCCCTGCTTTCTTTTTGACGAACGGATGCCCCCTTGGAACGGGGTGTGACACACACAAGAAGCCCACTTGGGCATTGATGTATCCTGATGCCAAAGCTAGTTACGAGAATGTTTCCAATGACGGTGAGACAGAAATGGTCGCGGGTGTTTCAGTTCTAACCAGCAAGCACGAACAAACGGTGGCATCTTGAAGACTTCCATAGTGGGCTCAGCAGGTGGTTCACGAGGAGGCGTGTACTGGATGGTGAACATGCCTGAAGGTGCATAGTTTGTTGGTTCGCGACGCCAAAGGTCCTCCACCGCGGTGGTGTTGGGCTGGTACACTTGATTGCTGATCAAGTAAAGGTTGGAGTCAGCCTCATGGGTGCGCGCACGGAATTGATCAACTAGGCTGTCACGGATGACCTGAATGAGGTATTGGAGGGTGACCTCACGTGCATAGAAGTCATTGACGGTGAAGCACATCAACTGGGCATCAAGCCCAAACCAATCATGGGGCAAAAGAACTTCAAGAAACGGCTTCAAGCTGATGACAACGCAGCATCGTAGCTTCATAGAGCTCTCGTGGAACATCGGCGATGACAGGTAGTTCAAGTTGCCAGCAAAGGCGGGTCTGTTCGCCACCAAAGTAGCGGTACTGCATGGGAGGCCGGCGAGGCATGAAGCAAATAAAGGGAACAGACGTGAAGGGAAGCCAAAGCTGCGGTATATACACAAAAAAGAAATTAAGCAAGACAAATACAAGGCAAAGTAATCACTGAGATCACAGTTGTAGCAGAAATCATATATCATGCGTGGAAATCAACAAAGGAAGCATGAAATGGGAGCCTTTTTTGGAAGACAGGCCGCACACGATTGCTAGATCAACGATGCAGGTGGTACTCAAAACAAGTCAGAGAGCTGACGAACGGAGAACCGGTAGTTCACAAAGAAGATCAGAATTCCGAATCTTGATCTGGGAGAGGGGTCACAGAACGTGACCCAGAGGCCTGATCTGACGCAGGTCGACGAGCGGAAGGAGCAACCGGTCGTTGATCTTCATAAGATGTGCCCACTGATCGGGTAGGGCTGCGGCTGCGGTCACCTCGGCCTGATGCAATAGAGATGCTTCGGCTGTCTGGTTCACCAGTAGCCCGTCTCAATATTTCATGTAGCGTAGGTGTATCAGGTGGAAGACGGGCATTGTCAGGATCACGAAAGTACGCAGCTCGAAATTCAGGCGGAAGCATAGCCTCACCGCTCTGTCCGCACTGTTCAAGACATGTTTCACACTCGTCCCCAGGCGGAAGCATGGCATCACTGCCGTGTCCGCCTTGTTCGAGGAATGCTCGCAAATCCTCCTCACTCAAACCTTCGTAACCCTCCCATGGGTCTCCTTGGAAAACATCGGGATGATTTTGATACCAGCACAACAGGCTGTCCAGCGCCCGGGGCCAAAATCCCATGCTGGGAAGGATTCTGTCTCTGCCTCCACCACGGCTTCCGTCGAAGAGGCTGGGTTTCACGGCTTCCGTCGATGGGGCTGGGTTTTCCAGCGCAGGACATGTCGAGCAATCTTGTTGTGGCTCGAAGAAGACGCCACCGCTACGCTCTTCAGGCGCTAGAAAGTGCGAGAAATGCGCGCCATGGGTGCTAGAAACAACCTTTGGCAACAAGAAAGTTTGTGCGCCGCGCAGCTGTGACAAATTATGCGGGACGAGAACGAACAACAATAAATGTAGACAGGTCGCGGTTTGATTCGGAAACCAAAAACGATTCGGAAACCAAAGCCTGATGATTAGGAAACCAACTATGATTCGTTCGGAAACCAAAACCGGATGATTCGGAAACCAACCGTGATTCGGAAACCAAACAAACTATTCGGAAACCAAAGGTGATTCGGAAACCAAAAACCGATGATTCGGAAACCAACCAGGTTTCGGAAACCAAACTCGATTGGAAACCTATGATGTGGAAATCAACAAGGTCAGGGTCAAGGGCGCCTACGGAATCATGAGGCATCATCGGTACAGTCAGGCTGACTGCGATCATTTTTTTTGCCTCACCAGCTTGTCACACCAGATCTCTGAATTTCTTCGCGGCCAGCTTCTTCTCGCGGCCTGTTTCTTCAGCAGGCTCTTCTTTTTTACCCCACCC
>VSDK01020132.1:75562-80685 GCA_009767595.1 Symbiodinium kawagutii | reverse complement strand
GTAGAGGTACTTAGTAGAGGTACTCAGTAGAGGTACTTAGTAGTTGTACTTAGAAGAGGTACTTAGTAGAGGTACTTAGTAACTTAGTAGAGGTACTTAGTAGAGGTACTTAGTAACTTTGTAGAGGTACTTAGTAGAGGTACTCAGTAGAAGTACTTAGTAGTTGCACTTAGAAGAAGTACTTAGTAGAGGTACTTCGTAGAGGTACTCAGTAGAGGTACTTAGTAGTTGTACTTAGAAGAAGTACTTAGAAGAGGTACTTAGTAGAGGTACTTAGTAGAAGTACTTAGTAATTGTACTTAGAAAAAGTACTTAGTAGAGGTACTTCGTAGAGGTACTCAGTAGAGGTACTTAGTAGTTGTACTTAGAAGAGGTACTCAGTAGAAGTACTTAGTAGAGGTACTCAGTAGAGGTACTTAGTAGTTGTACTTAAAAGAGGTACTATAGAGGTACTTAGTAACTTAGTAGAGGTACTTAGTAGAGGTACTTAGTAACTTTGTAGAGGTACTTAGTAGAGGTACTCAGTAGAGGTACTTAGTAGTTGTACTTAGAAGAGGTACTTAGAAGAGGTACTTAGTAGAGGTACTCAGTAGAAGTACTTAGTAGTTGTACTTAGAAGAGGTACTTCGTAGAAGTACTTCGTAGAGGTACTCAGTAGAGGTACTTAGTAGTTGTACTTAGAAGAGGTACTTAGTAGAAGTACTTAGTAGAGGTACTCAGTAGAGGTACTTAGTAATTGTACTTAGTAGAAGTACTTAGTAGAGGTACTTAGTAACTTAGTAGAGGTACTTAGTAGAGGTACTTAGAAGAGGTACTCAGTAGAGGTACTTAGTAGTTGTACTTAGTAACTTTGTAGAGGTACTTAGTAGAGGTACTTAGAAGAGGTACTTAGCAACTTTGTAGAGGTACTTAGTAGAGGTCCTTAGAAGAGGGACTTAATAGAAGTACTTAGTAGAGGTCCTTAGAAGAGGGACTTAATAGAAGTACTTAGTAGAGGTCCTTAGAAGAGGGACTTAATAGAAGTACTTAGTAGAGGTCCTTAGAAGAGGGACTTAATAGAAGTACTTAGTAGAGGTCCTTAGAAGAGGGACTTAATAGAAGTACTTAGTAGAGGTCCTTAGAAGAGGGACTTAATAGAAGTACTTAGTAGAGGTCCTTAGAAGAGGGACTTAATAGAAGTACTTAGTAGAGGTCCTTAGAAGAGGGACTTAATAGAAGTACTTAGTAGAGGTCCTTAGAAGAGGGACTTAATAGAAGTACTTAGTAGAGGTCCTTAGAAGAGGGACTTAATAGAAGTACTTAGTAGAGGTCCTTAGAAGAGGGACTTAATAGAAGTACTTAGTAGAGGTCCTTAGAAGAGGGACTTAATAGAAGTACTTAGTAGAGGTCCTTAGAAGAGGGACTTAATAGAAGTACTTAGTAGAGGTCCTTAGAAGAGGGACTTAATAGAAGTACTTAGTAGAGGTCCTTAGAAGAGGGACTTAATAGAAGTACTTAGTAGAGGTCCTTAGAAGAGGGACTTAATAGAAGTACTTAGTAGAGGTCCTTAGAAGAGGGACTTAATAGAAGTACTTAGTAGAGGTCCTTAGAAGAGGGACTTAATAGAAGTACTTAGTAGAGGTCCTTAGAAGAGGGACTTAATAGAAGTACTTAGTAGAGGTCCTTAGAAGAGGGACTTAATAGAAGTACTTAGTAGAGGTCCTTAGAAGAGGGACTTAATAGAAGTACTTAGTAGAGGTCCTTAGAAGAGGGACTTAATAGAAGTACTTAGTAGAGGTCCTTAGAAGAGGGACTTAATAGAAGTACTTAGTAGAGGTCCTTAGAAGAGGGACTTAATAGAAGTACTTAGTAGAGGTCCTTAGAAGAGGGACTTAATAGAAGTACTTAGTAGAGGTCCTTAGAAGAGGGACTTAATAGAAGTACTTAGTAGAGGTCCTTAGAAGAGGGACTTAATAGAAGTACTTAGTAGAGGTCCTTAGAAGAGGGACTTAATAGAAGTACTTAGTAGAGGTCCTTAGAAGAGGGACTTAATAGAAGTACTTAGTAGAGGTCCTTAGAAGAGGGACTTAATAGAAGTACTTAGTAGAGGTCCTTAGAAGAGGGACTTAATAGAAGTACTTAGTAGAGGTCCTTAGAAGAGGGACTTAATAGAAGTACTTAGTAGAGGTCCTTAGAAGAGGGACTTAATAGAAGTACTTAGTAGAGGTCCTTAGAAGAGGGACTTAATAGAAGTACTTAGTAGAGGTCCTTAGAAGAGGGACTTAATAGAAGTACTTAGTAGAGGTCCTTAGAAGAGGGACTTAATAGAAGTACTTAGTAGAGGTCCTTAGAAGAGGGACTTAATAGAAGTACTTAGTAGAGGTCCTTAGAAGAGGGACTTAATAGAAGTACTTAGTAGAGGTCCTTAGAAGAGGGACTTAATAGAAGTACTTAGTAGAGGTCCTTAGAAGAGGGACTTAATAGAAGTACTTAGTAGAGGTCCTTAGAAGAGGGACTTAATAGAAGTACTTAGTAGAGGTCCTTAGAAGAGGGACTTAATAGAAGTACTTAGTAGAGGTCCTTAGAAGAGGGACTTAATAGAAGTACTTAGTAGAGGTCCTTAGAAGAGGGACTTAATAGAAGTACTTAGTAGAGGTCCTTAGAAGAGGGACTTAATAGAAGTACTTAGTAGAGGTCCTTAGAAGAGGGACTTAATAGAAGTACTTAGTAGAGGTCCTTAGAAGAGGGACTTAATAGAAGTACTTAGTAGAGGTCCTTAGAAGAGGGACTTAATAGAAGTACTTAGTAGAGGTCCTTAGAAGAGGGACTTAATAGAAGTACTTAGTAGAGGTCCTTAGAAGAGGGACTTAATAGAAGTACTTAGTAGAGGTCCTTAGAAGAGGGACTTAATAGAAGTACTTAGTAGAGGTCCTTAGAAGAGGGACTTAATAGAAGTACTTAGTAGAGGTCCTTAGAAGAGGGACTTAATAGAAGTACTTAGTAGAGGTCCTTAGAAGAGGGACTTAATAGAAGTACTTAGTAGAGGTCCTTAGAAGAGGGACTTAATAGAAGTACTTAGTAGAGGTCCTTAGAAGAGGGACTTAATAGAAGTACTTAGTAGAGGTCCTTAGAAGAGGGACTTAATAGAAGTACTTAGTAGAGGTCCTTAGAAGAGGGACTTAATAGAAGTACTTAGTAGAGGTCCTTAGAAGAGGGACTTAATAGAAGTACTTAGTAGAGGTCCTTAGAAGAGGGACTTAATAGAAGTACTTAGTAGAGGTCCTTAGAAGAGGGACTTAATAGAAGTACTTAGTAGAGGTCCTTAGAAGAGGGACTTAATAGAAGTACTTAGTAGAGGTCCTTAGAAGAGGGACTTAATAGAAGTACTTAGTAGAGGTCCTTAGAAGAGGGACTTAATAGAAGTACTTAGTAGAGGTCCTTAGAAGAGGGACTTAATAGAAGTACTTAGTAGAGGTCCTTAGAAGAGGGACTTAATAGAAGTACTTAGTAGAGGTCCTTAGAAGAGGGACTTAATAGAAGTACTTAGTAGAGGTCCTTAGAAGAGGGACTTAATAGAAGTACTTAGTAGAGGTCCTTAGAAGAGGGACTTAATAGAAGTACTTAGTAGAGGTCCTTAGAAGAGGGACTTAATAGAAGTACTTAGTAGAGGTCCTTAGAAGAGGGACTTAATAGAAGTACTTAGTAGAGGTCCTTAGAAGAGGGACTTAATAGAAGTACTTAGTAGAGGTCCTTAGAAGAGGGACTTAATAGAAGTACTTAGTAGAGGTCCTTAGAAGAGGGACTTAATAGAAGTACTTAGTAGAGGTCCTTAGAAGAGGGACTTAATAGAAGTACTTAGTAGAGGTCCTTAGAAGAGGGACTTAATAGAAGTACTTAGTAGAGGTCCTTAGAAGAGGGACTTAATAGAAGTACTTAGTAGAGGTCCTTAGAAGAGGGACTTAATAGAAGTACTTAGTAGAGGTCCTTAGAAGAGGGACTTAATAGAAGTACTTAGTAGAGGTCCTTAGAAGAGGGACTTAATAGAAGTACTTAGTAGAGGTCCTTAGAAGAGGGACTTAATAGAAGTACTTAGTAGAGGTCCTTAGAAGAGGGACTTAATAGAAGTACTTAGTAGAGGTCCTTAGAAGAGGGACTTAATAGAAGTACTTAGTAGAGGTCCTTAGAAGAGGGACTTAATAGAAGTACTTAGTAGAGGTCCTTAGAAGAGGGACTTAATAGAAGTACTTAGTAGAGGTCCTTAGAAGAGGGACTTAATAGAAGTACTTAGTAGAGGTCCTTAGAAGAGGGACTTAATAGAAGTACTTAGTAGAGGTCCTTAGAAGAGGGACTTAATAGAAGTACTTAGTAGAGGTCCTTAGAAGAGGGACTTAATAGAAGTACTTAGTAGAGGTCCTTAGAAGAGGGACTTAATAGAAGTACTTAGTAGAGGTCCTTAGAAGAGGGACTTAATAGAAGTACTTAGTAGAGGTCCTTAGAAGAGGGACTTAATAGAAGTACTTAGTAGAGGTCCTTAGAAGAGGGACTTAATAGAAGTACTTAGTAGAGGTCCTTAGAAGAGGGACTTAATAGAAGTACTTAGTAGAGGTCCTTAGAAGAGGGACTTAATAGAAGTACTTAGTAGAGGTCCTTAGAAGAGGGACTTAATAGAAGTACTTAGTAGAGGTCCTTAGAAGAGGGACTTAATAGAAGTACTTAGTAGAGGTCCTTAGAAGAGGGACTTAATAGAAGTACTTAGTAGAGGTCCTTAGAAGAGGGACTTAATAGAAGTACTTAGTAGAGGTCCTTAGAAGAGGGACTTAATAGAAGTACTTAGTAGAGGTCCTTAGAAGAGGGACTTAATAGAAGTACTTAGTAGAGGTCCTTAGAAGAGGGACTTAATAGAAGTACTTAGTAGAGGTCCTTAGAAGAGGGACTTAATAGAAGTACTTAGTAGAGGTCCTTAGAAGAGGGACTTAATAGAAGTACTTAGTAGAGGTCCTTAGAAGAGGGACTTAATAGAAGTACTTAGTAGAGGTCCTTAGAAGAGGGACTTAATAGAAGTACTTAGTAGAGGTCCTTAGAAGAGGGACTTAATAGAAGTACTTAGTAGAGGTCCTTAGAAGAGGGACTTAATAGAAGTACTT
>VSDK01020132.1:55562-70562 GCA_009767595.1 Symbiodinium kawagutii | reverse complement strand
ACCAGCATTCCTAGGGATGCATATGAATATAGCATCTTTTTTCCGAACTATCGGCCTTTGTATCCTTGGGATAAGTGTAAGAATAAGCACCTTTGAGTTTTCACCGGCTGGCATGATTTTGAAAATTCATTCACTATGCAAAAATCGGAGACAAAGTGTCGGGAACGCAGTTTTGAAATTCAGTTCCTGTAAACCGTTTTCTGGCAACTACGTTTAAAATGCGAATCTTCTTCCTTTTCAATCGAACACTTCTACGTATGTGGGAGACTTTTTGGACCAAGGCCAATCCCGACAAGTTTTGGAAAAATGAGTGAAATCTGGAATGCTGCTACTTCCTCCATTGTCAGTGTTGCAAATCAAGGGAAGAAAACCACATGGCTCCTTCTTGGCTGATTTTGGTCAGGACAAAATCTGCACTGTTTCTAAGCAGGGCTGTGGCCGGCGGGTCAGGAACCAAATGATGTTGCCGCTTGCATGCTGGGTTGTCGACAAGGTTGGGGACCAAAGTTGCTCTGCTATTTGCGTGCTGTACTGGGTGCGGGCCGATTGTACATTTGTAATGTTGGGGACCACATGGGCACTAATCGATGCCTTGCGGATGGCTCCGTGTGTTTGTCATGCGGTGTTCCCTCTTTGAAAATCTAACCGCTCCTGACCTGCCAGGTGGGATAAGAGCAAAGCCTTCAAGATTGAAAGCCTGAAACCAATACAAGTGTTGGATCGGCATGCAAACTCTTGTGAACCAAAACAACGACTAGCTTGAAGGCACTATCATCTTTGACACCTGGAATTAAGAACCAGATAGAACCAGCCTCCAAGAATCCTCCGCACATAATTTCTCAGGGCCACCAAACGGTGTAGCCTTTTGTTTTCCAACAGACCTTTGCCCCCGTCTTTTTCCTATTACAAACCCGTTGGTCACGTACTGTGAACCGCATTTGTTTCCAATTTGAGCATCCTGGAGATCCCGGAGTGGATCCTGATATTCTATTCTTATTCAAGCATATATCCTGATATTCTATCTGATATTCTATTCTGATATTATTTTATCTGATATTCTAAGCCAATGATTGCTTCCATGCGAATGCTCCGCTCCTTCTCGCGCAGCTTTGGTTGACTGCCTTCAGAGCTGGGGAGGTCATCGAGCAAAGCTTGCCATCACCGAGGGCCATGCAGACTTGGCTGGCCTCGTAGCTACCGTGGTGAGGCTGTGAGGTGAGAAGACGTGAGAAGATGTGAGAAGATGTGAGAAAACCATGCTCTCTGTCAATCGAGTTCCATGCTGTGCTTGATCTGCTGTTGGCCTAACCAAAAATCCGACTCTCTGAAGTCACTGCTCTCTTTGATCTTTTCTTGCCAGTTAGGTTTGCTGCAGTCACTGAAATTTTACCTTCCACTGAGGTACCCACAGACCAAAATGAAGAGCCAGACCTGTGAAGAGAAAAGTGAAAGGCAAAGCGACAGGCTTTGGCCAATTGGCAGAATTGGCATCGTGCCTCGTGGCACATGCCACCGACGAATCTGCATCTGCTCTCCTGACCCAGTCTTCTAAAAACTGATGGCAATCTGTCAAGTGTTTCCACATAATTGCAATGGAGCTGGTGCCCAAAGGACATGTGGTGGTGAAGGAAGCTTGATGTCTCCCCAGTCACATCCGAGTTCCCACAATGGGTAGCAGAAATCCTTGAGTCATCCAGTTGCGGGCCACCCCCCTGCCACTCAGGTCTTCTCAGAACAGCGTGCTGAGGTGACCTAAGGTGACCTAAGGTGGGTAGGGTTTGTCTGTGCGTGGTAGGATGGGCTGGTGCCCTCTGGCAACACTGAATGCACAGGATTCGCACTGGATAGCCTGTAGACAGACATGGTGCAAAATGTCATGGGATGGGGCACATGCTAACTTATCCGTGATGTGAATTAAATCTCTTGGCTAATGATTCATTCATACCTTCTGCACTCTCCACATGTTCAGCATACCACCATTTGAAATGTGACTTTTGTATCTTCATTCATCACCTGCTGCCCTGCGGAACTACATATGGCAAACACACGTCATCATACGTGGCGTTGCGCCAAAGGACGCAGCAACTACCGAACAAATTGCGACCAAATGGAGGGTTTCATCAAGATTTGCAAGTTCAACGTTCTTGTTCGATGTTGGGATGGAGTGATTCGGCGTAACCAACATGACTAACGACAAACGAGACAGAAGTGCGCAGTGGCAATAGCCCGTTGGTAAAATTTTTGAAGTGTTTAGAATGATATTCATGAGAATCCTTTAAAAACGAGGAGTGTACGACGCTATGAATTTGGAAAACGAAACTATGAGACTTTCATCGCAACAGTTTCAAGGATTTTCAAGGTAAATTGCCTCCCTGCGGATTGAAGCCATGCGAAAGAATCTTGTGGCGTCATTGGGCTGGATCCGTTCGGAACCAGATCCCCGCTGCCATTTTACTGGCAGTAAGGTGGACCACTTGGGGGATCCCAGTCTTGATTTTGGTAGGGGGAGGGGTGGCATCTCATAGAAAATCTAAATGAGTAAATAAATAGATACATATTTTCTTATATTATATTTATATATATATATGTATACATATATATATACTATAATCATATATAATCTACATATATTCATGTGTTTGTACTTGTTTACTTACTTATTCATGTTTTTGATTTTTCATGTGTACAGATCTCATGAGCCCTTACCTGTCGCAGTTTCCCATGCCTCACTGGCTGTGCGCTGAGGCTTGACCGCATCACCCCAGGCCATGCGCCGGCGGTCCATGACATGGTGCACTGAGAAGCACAGCTGTGGCAACTTTCTCTGAGATTCACTTGATCCGCCAATTTTCACATCTGTTCACATCTGTTCACTGCCACATGGAAAAAGCTGAATTTGAAAGTGAGAAGCACACTTTCTTCGTCTTTCTTCTACTGGTTTCTTAGATGGTTTCTCATGTTGGTAGCTACACATGGATCCCTAGTCTTATTGCATAGACTTCATGAATGCAGCTCGGGGCAAAACAGCTGTCGCAATCGCAAAACTGGCGGCAGGGCAAGGCATTGGTGCCACCGAGGCTCTGTGATCTGAGCACAAATCAATGGCTTTTGGCGCTCACCAGATTCACTGTGTCGTCTGTGGTTGCCGAAATGCAAGTCGCAGATAGTCGCAGATAGTCGCAGTTCTTTGTCATAAGAATAGCACAGATTAGTGAGATAGGCTATGTATGGCTCTGTTGACTGCGATTTGCATCGAGGAAGCGGGCAACTTGAAATCGTGCACGCATGGATGTGTGATTCATTTCAGGATCACACAACCAGCATGCCACCAAGCGCACAGCTGCTGGCCAGCCCTCTGTACACCACAAACAAAAAGTCTTGGGACACTGGGCCTTCTAACCAAGCTGAGTCCAGCATGCCGAGCTGAATGGCGATGGCCTATGAATTTTTCAAATGTGACCATTGGACCATTCACGAAGCTTCTGAGTGAGCGCGTTTAAGCTATGCTGCCAAGGACTGTTGTGGCAGGAGTTTAGCACCCCCAGGGGGGGCAGAACTTATAAATGGACAGGGTCCATCTACTTCAAATCGCCAACTAAAACTGGCTTAGTAGAATCGCACCAGGGAGTGGACTCGTGGCAAGTGCACCATTTTGAAGGGAATGCAGCAATGCAGTGTTGTGCCTCAACCCTAAGGCTAGTGCTACAGTAGTAAGGGTCAAATGAGTCATTGAAACCGTCCCCGCTGGTGCGTTCTCTGAAACATTCTGAAACTAAGTGCTGCCTTTCTCTTTCTGCTAAGAATGGCAACTAAACAATGCTGGATCGAATGTCCTGGCGGTCCAACGTAAAATGTCAATGCATTGCTTTATGCATTTCTTTATGCATTTCTTTATGCATTTCTTTATGTTTCGTTTGGCTTGTCTAAGCACAACTTCATAGCCAGGAGGATTTCCAGGCGACAGAATCCAATGGATGAATCCAATCTAAGTACCACTATTTTTTCAAGTCATGGGCTCGCAGAATGCGCTCTCAGGCGGACCATCCAAGGCCAACCTGAGGGCTCCCAAGGGCTCCCAAGGGCTCCCAAGGGCTCCCAAGGGCTCCCAAGGGCTCCCATGCTTCTCATTCGATTTGCACCGTCTGTTTCTGAATTCTGTTTCGGTGAATTGTATGTCTTCAATAAGTTCAATACCATATTTCTGTAGGGGCCCACATCCTCCTGTCGGAATCCTTCCCTCCTCAGCTCTTCAAAGAAGATGTGGAACGCTGAATCAAAGCAGCCACACAAAGCGACAAGCAAATCTTTTGCCAAGTTACAACGCGCATCTTCTCTTTATGCGCATCTTCTCTTTACCTA
Organism: Symbiodinium kawagutii; assembly: GCA_009767595.1. Lineage (NCBI taxonomy): Eukaryota > Dinophyceae > Suessiales > Symbiodiniaceae > Symbiodinium > Symbiodinium kawagutii. The sequence continues at coordinate 66,203 of VSDK01020132.1, read as the reverse complement.
GGAGTATGAGGCGTGGGCTCCCACATCGGCTCACAATGAATTCAGAATCCCTCAAACATTGAGACAAACATCTTCAAGAAGCGAACGTGGTGATTTAACTACGACATGCAGTGAACCCGCACAGAAAGAAATGCTTCCGGGATTTATGTTGCATTCCAGCTGCTGCAAGCTGCAGGTTCCTCTGAAAGTTGTGCCCTGTCCGACGCTTCGCTTTCAACAAAAATGTTGATTGAAATTGACCAACACGCGTTGCAACATCATGTTTGCGTCCGAAGATGTATGTATGTATGTATGTATGTATGTATGTATGTATGTATGTATGTAGGTAGGTAGGTAGGTAGATAGGTAGGTCGGTGGGTAGGTAGGTAGGTAGGTAGGTATTTAGGTATGTTTGATTGTTTGTTTGCATGCATGCATCTATGTATCTCTGTCCTTGTATCTCTGTCTGTGTCCATAGATCTCTGTCTATGTATCTCTGTCTGTGTCCATAGATCTCTGTCTATGTATCTCTGGCTGTGTCTATGTATCTCTCTCTCTCTATGTATCTCTGTCTGTGTCGATGTATCTCCGTCTATGTATCTCTGTCTGTGTCCATGTATCTCTGTCTATGTATCTTTGTCACGAATCTTTATCTGTGCCTGCCTGTGTCTGTCTGTCTCTCTGTGTCTGTCTGTGTCTGTCTGTGTCTGTCTGCGTCTGTCTGTGACTGTCTGCGTCTGTCTCTGTCTCTGTCTGTGTCTCTGTGTCTCTGTCTCTGTCTCTGTCTCTGTCTGTGTCTGTGTGTGTCTGTGTCTGTGTCTGTGTCTGTGTCTGTGTCTGTGTCTCTCTGTCTGTCTCTGTGTCTGTGTCTGTCTCTGTGTCTGTCTCTGCGTCTGTCTCTGCGTCTCTCTGTGTCTCTCTGTGTCTCTCTGTGTCTCTCTGAGTCTCTCTGTGTCTCTCTGTGTCTCTCTGTCTCTCTGTCTCTCTGTCTCTCTATCCCTCTGTCTCTCTGTCTGTCTCTCTGTCTGTCTCTCTGTCTCTCTGTCTGTCTCTCTGTCTGTCTCTCTGTCTGTCATTCTGTCTCTCTGTCTGTCTCTGTGTCTGTCTCTCTGTCTGTCTCTCTGTCTGTGTCTGTGTCTGAGTCTGTGTCTGTGTCTGTGTCTGTCTCTGTCTGTCTCTGTCTCTGTCTCTGTCTCTGTCTCTCTGTCTCTCTGTCTCTCTGTCTCTCTATCTATCTATCTATCTATCTACCTACCTCCTTATCTACCTACCTACCTATCTATCTATCTGTCTATCTGTCTGTCTGTTTGTTTGTCTGTCTGCCTGCCTGTCTGTCTGTCTGTCTGTCTCTCTGTCTCTGTCTGTCTGTGTGTGTGTGTGTCTTGTGTCTTGTGTCTATATATTCATGTACCTATATGTGTCCGTATGTATGTATGATCTATATGTGTCGGTGAATTTATGTATCTATGTACTGTGTGCATCTATGAAGAGAGCGAGAGAGGGAGAGAGAGAGAGAGAGAGAGAAAGAGGGATGTAAACATGCGTATGCCTATATCTATATTGCGATATTATACATGTACAGGTACAGAGAATGGGGAGACACAAAGATAACCAGAAAGAAACAAATCGGAAAAAAGAAAGGAAACAATAAAGAAAAGCAAAAGAAAAAGAGTGAGTGAGGAGAGTGAGAGAGAGAGAGAGAAAACAAAAAAGCAAAGAGAGCAGAGAGAGAGAGAGAGAGATGCCATAAAGAAGGTGCAGGGTGTGTCTTTGCGGATGCCATAAACAATCTGTGGTACAGCTTTAGCTCCCTTCATTGCTCTAGAATCCTCTGTTTTGATGTTTTTTCAAAGTGCCTCGGAGTCCAACTGGACTTCAATATGGGGCCAGGGTCAAGAGGCAAGATCGTCTCAAAGAGGCCCGAATTCTAAGATGTGACCAACAAGGGAGGCCCTAGTGTCCCAACACAACATGAACATTTAGGAGGCGGAGGTTTAAAATCCAAAGACTGGGAGGCTCATGGACCACAGGGCAAATATCAGGCTGAGACCCTGTAGAATGATTGTATTGTCTTCCTGCCTAAAGACTGCGTCCTCTGCGAAGTTTAGACAGTCCCTGGGCCCTTCTCACCTTGCTGCTGGCAGGCTGATTGTCTCCAGGATCAACCCACTGTGTGCCGTCCTCAACGAAAAAATCTCCATACAAAGCAGTCACTTCCAAAGAAATGTATACAGTTCCTTATTGACCATTGAAATCGTGAACAGTACAGACAATAACACGCCAATTTGTGATGCGTCCTTGTCACTCCACGAAGATTGTGCTGCCTGTGCCTCTTCCTTGCTTCCAAAGCCTGCACTTGATCCCAGCGTCCCATTTTGAAATGCTTTCCTGCCCATTTCTTATCCCAACACAAAAATTGAGTACCTACGAAACACAAAATTGTAGTTCAGTCCCTACTGATTGGATCTGATTGCCAATGTGGTAAGGCCAGAACGCTTCTGGTATACGTCCTTCACCTGACCAAAAGGATCGACAAAAAGCGGCCCTGGTGCCTTTCATTGCCCTGTTATCGGACTGTTATCGCAGCGTCATAGAATGTACAAAAGCAAAGTCAATGAGCTCTACCCGATTCTCCTGATTCAAAGAAATAAAAGGCCTGACAGCCTATGTCGGATCTGGATAATTTCCGAAGAAGTGCGCAACAACCGAGTCACACCTGGTGCCTAGTTTCTCGCATGGCACCGCTAGATTCAAACAAACACATGTCCAAAAAAATATATACATCGTGCAGAGCAAAACAACATGGCACCACGATTGGATAAAAGAACAGAAGTACCCCCAGACCCTGCACCAGACACTTTGGCAATCACAGCTCTTCCTAGCCTAATTCTTCTCAGTGACTGCACAGGTTTTCGCGATGATTTATGCACAGTTTTGGGATGACTTGTGTGTTTGGATTTGTGCGGTTTCTATGGTAGTTCACGTGAAAGGGCAAGAAGTGATCTGCCTCCTCCATCATCTCTCCAACAACACGTTCTGATGGAAGCGCCTGCATAAGACCTTCAAGACCCAGCAATAAAAAAATCTCAAAAAGGCAAATGGGAAGCTGTTATCAATCACAAGTGGAGTGCCAAGCGAAAATCTAGCAATCTCTAAAAGTGCAATCTACAAGGACTAGCGGCAGTACCTCGCCTGTCGTGATGGACTTGATAAATAGGGTCCCGTCAGAGTCGTAGGTGAAGTCACCCGAGAAAAGCTCATCCGTGTCCTCCTGGTCTACTTCCTTGCCATACATCTGCTGGTAAAGCTGTTTCACTTCTGCTAGCTTTTGCTCAAGGCGCTCAACGCGGCAGTCACGGGGCACACCAGTACCTTCAGTGACTGTCCAGGGTGTGCCATCTGCATCATACTCTGAGTCCATATCTACTTCCTTACCATACTTCTGCTCATAGAGCTGTTTCACTTCTGCTAGCTTTTGCTCCAGGCGCTCAACGCGGCAGTCACGGGGCACGCCAGTACCTTCAGTCACTGTCCAGGGTGTGCCATCTGCATCATACTCTGTGTCCACATCGCGGCCATACTTTTCAGAGTAGAGGCCCTTGACAGTTGACAGAAGTTGTTCCAACCTCACTACACGAAGATCTGTGGCAACACCTGTTCCAGAAGTCTGAATCCAGGGAGTGCCATCATCATCGTAGTGAACATCGGTGTCCTCCTGGTCTATTTCCGTGCCATACTTCTGCTCATAGAGCTGTTTCACTTCTGCTAGCTTTTGCTCAAGGCGCTCAACGCGGCAGTCGCGGGGCACACCAGTACCTTCAGTCACTGTCCAGGGTGTGCCATCTGCATCATACTCTGTGTCCACATCGCGGCCATACTTTTCAGAGTAGAGGCCCTTGACAGTTGACAGAAGTTGTTCCAACCTCACTACACGAAGATCTGTGGCAACACCTGTTCCAGAAGTCTGAATCCAGGGAGTGCCATCATCATCGTAGTGAACATCGGTGTCCTCCTGGTCTATTTCCGTGCCATACTTCTGCTCATAGAGCTGTTTCACTTCTGCTAGCTTTTGCTCAAGGCGCTCAACGCGGCAGTCGCGGGGCACACCAGTACCTTCAGTCACTGTCCAGGGTGTGCCATCTGCATCATACTCTGTGTCCACATCGCGGCCATACTTTTCAGAGTAGAGGCCCTTGACAGTTGACAGAAGTTGTTCCAACCTCACTACACGAAGATCTGTGGCAACACCTGTTCCAGAAGTCTGAATCCAGGGAGTGCCATCATCATCGTAGTGAACATCGGTGTCCTCCTGGTCTATTTCCGTGCCATACTTCTGCTCATAGAGCTGTTTCACTTCTGCTAGCTTTTGCTCAAGGCGCTCAACGCGGCAGTCGCGGGGCACACCAGTACCTTCAGTCACTGTCCAGGGTGTGCCATCTGCATCATACTCTGTGTCCACATCGCGGCCATACTTTTCAGAGTAGAGGCCCTTGACAGTTGACAGAAGTTGTTCCAACCTCACTACACGAAGATCTGTGGCAACACCTGTTCCAGAAGTCTGAATCCAGGGAGTGCCATCATCATCGTAGTGAACATCGGTGTCCTCCTGGTCTATTTCCGTGCCATACTTCTGCTCATAGAGCTGTTTCACTTCTGCTAGCTTTTGCTCAAGGCGCTCAACGCGGCAGTCGCGGGGCACACCAGTACCTTCAGTCACTGTCCAGGGTGTGCCATCTGCATCATACTCTGTGTCCACATCGCGGCCATACTTTTCAGAGTAGAGGCCCTTGACAGTTGACAGAAGTTGTTCCAACCTCACTACACGAAGATCTGTGGCAACACCTGTTCCAGAAGTCTGAATCCAGGGAGTGCCATCATCATCGTAGTGAACATCGGTGTCCTCCTGGTCTATTTCCGTGCCATACTTCTGCTCATAGAGCTGTTTCACTTCTGCTAGCTTTTGCTCAAGGCGCTCAACGCGGCAGTCGCGGGGCACACCAGTACCTTCAGTCACTGTCCAGGGTGTGCCATCTGCATCATACTCTGTGTCCACATCGCGGCCATACTTTTCAGAGTAGAGGCCCTTGACAGTTGACAGAAGTTGTTCCAACCTCACTACACGAAGATCTGTGGCAACACCTGTTCCAGAAGTCTGAATCCAGGGAGTGCCATCATCATCGTAGTGAACATCGGTGTCCTCCTGGTCTATTTCCGTGCCATACTTCTGCTCATAGAGCTGTTTCACTTCTGCTAGCTTTTGCTCAAGGCGCTCAACGCGGCAGTCGCGGGGCACACCAGTACCTTCAGTCACTGTCCAGGGTGTGCCATCTGCATCATACTCTGTGTCCACATCGCGGCCATACTTTTCAGAGTAGAGGCCCTTGACAGTTGACAGAAGTTGTTCCAACCTCACTACACGAAGATCTGTGGCAACACCTGTTCCAGAAGTCTGAATCCAGGGAGTGCCATCATCATCGTAGTGAACATCGGTGTCCTCCTGGTCTATTTCCGTGCCATACTTCTGCTCATAGAGCTGTTTCACTTCTGCTAGCTTTTGCTCAAGGCGCTCAACGCGGCAGTCGCGGGGCACACCAGTACCTTCAGTCACTGTCCAGGGTGTGCCATCTGCATCATACTCTGTGTCCACATCGCGGCCATACTTTTCAGAGTAGAGGCCCTTGACAGTTGACAGAAGTTGTTCCAACCTCACTACACGAAGATCTGTGGCAACACCTGTTCCAGAAGTCTGAATCCAGGGAGTGCCATCATCATCGTAGTGAACATCGGTGTCCTCCTGGTCTATTTCCTTGCCATACTTCTGCTCGTAAAGCTGCTTCACTTCTGCTAGCTTTTGCTCCAGTTTTGCGAGCTTCTCATCTGTTGACAGCTTTTGGCAGCGAGCCTGTTTTGTCGTGAAGTGAACTAGTGTTGTGGGTCTGCGATTGCGGTTTCGTTTCGGTGTGAGTTGTTTTCAAACCATTGGTCTCCCTATTGTTGTGGAGAATCATCCCCCACTAGTTGGTTGATTAATATTGACCCATAGCCATGTTTGAATTCTTTTGTGGTGCTCTGTGGCTGTCAATTCTGTCTCCAACAGCTGGCACCCTGGCCTTGACTGCAGAAAACCAATAGCAAGGACGATCCTGAACAAATTCAGACGGGCTATGGCTTCAATTGCACACATTTCAACTACTCGCCTGCCCTTTGACACTGCAACCGGATACTTTCAGTGGATACAGCTGTCGCCTGCTCGCTGTTTTCGCCTCAAAGTTTTGTGTCGAAAGCTCAAAAAATGGAACTGTGGAAAGAGCAGAGGCAAACGCCTTGATTTCCTGGTGCTCTCAGGATGGGATTCGACCGCTTGCCATACTAAGGACGGCACGCTTGGCACCAGAAGCTTCGGTGTCCTGGCAATTTTGCAAAAACAATAGTTACATATGTATAATTACACATATGAAAACCATAGATATTCATATATTTAAATGTTTATATATATATATATATATATGAATTTGTATATATAATCTTATAGAATGTATATATATAGATTATATAGAACTATATGAAATGTCACTCAGAATGAATCCATATCAATCCCTTCCAAGCCAAATCTCCTCAATTCGGCCATATTTGCGCTCGTAGATCTGCTGGACGTTGCGTAGGGCATCCTGCTCACGTCTTGCACTCGACTGTTGAGTCAAACAAACATTGCTGCTGCTTGACTGCTGAGCCTCCAAATGTTCTGCGCTTTCAAACCCCGAACCTTAGTCTGAGGATCCTCAATGATCCTTGAACCTTTGTACTGAATTCATCTGGATTCAAAAGGTTTTAGGGCCATAGCCTTCCTCTGGCTCCTCAGGGATCGACAATTGCCTCCGGCAAAGTGACACGAGGAAAGCAAACCGTGTACGAGGGCATACAGCATGCGCAAACCCCAATGTATGCCCAAGACATGGTGCAGGACCCGAGCCTTGTCAGAAGTGGAAAGCGTTCTTCGTCGAAGTCGTGCTAAGAACGGGTTGTGGCTTTCAGAGGCAAGATAGGTTCAAGAATGTTCAAGATACGCAAATGCAAATCACAACATCAACTTTTGTTCTGAAACTGAGTGATCCTCCTGCCAAGTTGCATCAAGGTGAAGGCTGGGGAGACGGAATTGCATGTTCGGAGTCGTCCTGAGCACTTGCATGTTCCGTATCCGAAATCGAGACACTGCCAGTCTCAGGTGCCAACGGGGCAGTGCTCGCCTGAAAGCTGGCTCCAGTGCTCCAACAACCGTGGCGCCAGGGATGGCCAGAGCCATGTTGCTACCAGGCCTGTGAAAGAGGCGTCGACGCGGAGGCATGGGGATCTGCCTGACACGTGCCACTCGTGTCATTCTGCACCAGTCACAGAATGAGGCCATGCTGATCCATGATGTGACATTGTCATGTCATGACGATGTGACAAGAATCGCAAGAACCCCAAGTCTTTCTCTGCCTCTGCGTGTTTCTTCGGAAAGTGGGGGCTCGCGGGTTCATGGCCAGCGAGCCCCCTATCAGCTATCTCCTGGAGTTCCAATTCAGGTGGGACAAACCTTAGGTCAACCACTGGCAACACGCAAAGGGCTCAGTAAGTTGAAATGAACCGTACAGGAGTCAAGAAATGAAATCACTTCTAACCATAACCCGCCACTGCATGTAGTCAAAAAGAATGCGTACGTCTATGTATGTATATATGTATATATCATATGTTATAAATTATATATATATATAACTCAAAAACAAATACCAGCATGTACCTAATGTTCAGAAAGTAAAGATTTGATGCAGATGGTCGCTTTTGGAACTGTGAAAGAAATTGCAGTGTCACAGTGGAATGTCAAATCATCTGTACAGAAAAGTCGACAACTCGGCTGTCCAGAATTCAATCACATCAAGGTTACCAAGGTCATCGATGTCCAGGGGGTAAGGCCCCAACGACATCTTGAGTTCGGACTCAAGAAAGGGAGCAAAGTAAACACGTCGGATGCGAAAGCTCGAGCTTAAACAGGCACTTGGTTCCCAAAATGTATCAAAATGTCGCACACAAAGTAAGATCTTTCCCAAAAGATATAACATGCAAAGATCTCCAAGGAATGCAGACATCAAAATCATAAAATGATTCCAAAGTTTTCAACGCTATCTACTGAGCGCCTTCAAACGTGGACCCTCTCTTTTTTCGCTGTCCTCTGTCTGCGGCATGTGGAAGCCGCACTTGGGCTCTCAACTCTGCCCATAGCGCGATTGCATCAACTTCTTTCCATTTGGATCTGGGCATCATAGATGTTCCGAAGGCATCCCATGCAGTCGCGCTGTTGAGGCTAACTTAGGAGCTGTGAGACCTGAGAACTTCCATGAACTCTTCCACCTCCTCCCTTCACCCTTTCGGGACCCTTTCCCAACGGCACCCATTGGACTTTGAACTCCAAACTGAGAGATGGACTGCTGCCTCAAACAGGAACGGCCGCATCCTGTCAAGGAAATACTTTCGAATACTTTATGAGCAGGTCAGCAAAGAAATAAAGGTCTACACTTATGAGCAGGTCAGCAAAGAAATAAAGGTCTACATGTTTCACCTGCATGGGGCGGCTGTGACAGGAGAAATTACAACGCAGTGCACCAAATCGTCCAGCCTTGTCATGATGTCCCCATCCCCATTCAAGCGCAGTGCCACTCCCTGGAGCTGAAGACAAGGCACATTCCCTGCTTGTCTGCTAGATATGCAAGGCACAGCCTGGACGACAACCATTGCCACCATGAGGTTGACAAATCGAGCATCAAAGCGCACGCCGTGTTTGCGTCCTAACCTCACGGGCAGGCACAGGATGCTGGGCCTACTGCGCCTACTGCCAAGAAATCAGTGAAGCAAATCGGTGCTGCCGAAATGGGTGAACTTCAGTCGCTCAGGCTACTGCAGCAAACTCTGACCCATGAGGGAGCCGGCGTTTAGCTTTGAGAGCCTGCACAAATGCCAAGGATCCGAAGGAAGCAAAGGGATCTTTCTTGACACTGTGACCAGTGTGAGAAGGCAAAACATGTCCGAAAATATCCGTTTGCAAGTGCATTGCCTGAATCCAACACTTTTCCCAGATCTGATCAAGTCCGCAATGCCCTTCACAAATCCTTCAGGATCAAGGACATCCTGCAAGGTATCGCAGTGCATTCAACGCAAACATCTACAACTGACAAGAACCAAGGACCAACGAGGACACTTGCAGCATCTTTCAGCACAGCTGGAGACCTCTCATCCCAGTCCTCGGCGCTTCCGCCGACCCGTTCGCTGAGCTTGATCAGAAGACTCCTCAGTGCATTTCGTTCCCAGAAAAAAATGAAATACTCCAAAAATATCCAGAAACAAACTCTTCACTGTCTTAATTTATTCACTTTCTTCACTTTCTGAACTTTCTTCACTCTCATAAATTTGTCAGTGAAGAGTAGTTCTGAGAGCAGTTCGCAACTTCTTCTTCTGATTTTGTCAGGAAAGCCTGACCAGCTTCAAGCGCCAAAATGGAACTGCTTTGCTGTGCCACTTCTCATCACTCTGAAGATTGATCATTGATCCATACCTTCACCATCATCGATAGGTCCTCTCCTGCATCACCACTCAAATCCTGACATCAAGATACATCAAGGATACATCAAGCTTGAACAAAAACGATGACCCAAGACGAAAAGGCTGACCAAGTGCATGGCACGAAGTACAGCTCATGTGACCCTGTATATGCTTCAACTTCTGAGTGCCCGGCAATGACAAGGCCACAATCCAACAGGACCAGTTGCACCTTAGAGAAATTGTCATAGGGTGGAGTTCCATGGAGACCTTCGATCGAGACTTACTTCACAAAAACGTGGTCGTCTCCATCAACAGAGTCACCTTTCGCAAATTTGGGAAGCCGAACCGGCGCACCATCAGGTGGCTGGCGCCATAAGATATTACCTTTCACAAATGCACAGTAGACAAACTGAAATTCAGACAGCAAATATCTAAGACTAGAAGGACTTAGAAGAACTGTTGCAATTGCCTGGATGCAAATCTCCATGCACCTCAGCACAGGGCGAAGTGCATCTGAGTTTGGTCGCTGGCCGAGAAATGATGTAGTGCTATTGAAATGAACATTTACCGCCACTTCCCTTCCCTTGAGGTTGAAACAAATCTATGTTTGAAGACCATGGACCAAAAGCTGTCTACCTCAGGAGGTACAAATGCATCTGTCAGGCCACGGAGTATCCTGAAGTCCCGGCTGAGGAAGTCCCCTTTCGGACACCCCTTTTGAGGTCCCAGACCAAGATTCGCCAAGCTTCCAACCTTCAAACTCCAGATCGATCTGAAAACGGAGAACCAAATTGATCTTTTCATAAGTTTTCTGTTTGAGCTTTTTTCAAAATCAGAAAACGACTCACCGTTTCTGGACACAGTGGGCACATGGGCAACTCACTGGTTGCCGCCTCTCGACCTCCATGCCCTTGGGATCTTCAAGCAAAGTGTTCAGAGCTTCGCCTTCCTAACCAACGAACCAACAAACCAACGCTGACAACGTGAGACTTGGGAGAAAAGCGAAGCAAAGCCCAGAGCAGCTCCTCAAAGGTCATGACAAGAACATCCCGGCTGACCCACTGGTCAAAAACCTGGGAGCACTCAGCAGGA
>VSDK01020132.1:38039-55552 GCA_009767595.1 Symbiodinium kawagutii | reverse complement strand
AGCAGGAAACATGCATATGATGATCATATGATCTACATTTGTTGCATCCCAACATTTCTTACAGCAACAGACTGCCGACTTTGGTCTAGCCGCACCTCTGGGATCACAATGCTTCTATCTCTGTTGCAGAGCTGCTGTTTCAACCTGGCACTGGTACAAGGCAGGAATCGTAGACTTCAATTCCCTCAAAAAGGAAATCCCTTTTTCACTTCAAGACCCTCCCAAGACTCTCCCAAGACTCTCCCAAGACTCTCCCAAGACTCTCCCAAGACTCTCCCTACCTCCGCAAGTTCTGTGCCTCTGTTCTTAGGTCTGTCTGGGCCTTCACCAAGCATCACCGAGCATGCAAGTATTCAAATTCTGAAGCATAGGAAACTGTCCGAAAGTATCTTGTGTTCCGTGGCAACAGGTGAAGCGTCGCCACCTGCCTTTAAAAAGGCCGAAAACTGCTGAAGCATCAAGGGCAAGCCTAACCTCAGCAAGGATCTATTGACTGCAGGTTCCTGGGAATCCTTGGGAATCCTGGCCTGTCCATCCCGACATAGGAGGAAAACCCAGCAAGGTGATCGAGCACCTGCACAAGTCTTCAGAGATCTTCAGATGATCGATGCGTGTGCTGTACATCCTCCGCTTGTTTTGAACTTGTGAGAAGCAGGTTGGCAGCTGAACAAGGTCGGGTCTCATGGTGTCTCTACCTCCAATCCCACGACAGTTTTCTGCCCTCTCAGCAGTGCACCTTCAGGTCTACTTCAACAGCACGCCGCACCTTGTGGATGTCGAAAAAATTGAGCTGAGAAAACACCTCCTTCTACACGTCCTACACCTCCTTCTAAAGCATGTCTACACCTTTGAAATAGGATGCAGTATCATGCACTCCTATGCACTTGTCCGATGCCTGCGGATGCACCACTTTGACTGCGACCTGGCAGACTGGCATTTCAGCCACAACCAAGAGTAGACACGTCTCAGATCCATAGTTCACATCAACAAATTCCAAAACTCAAAACAAAAATTGCAAAAGATGCAAAAGGTAATGACCTGCCTGTTGAAATTTGACGTTTGGTATCGGGTCCACACCATCATCCCCACTGAGCAACAGAACAACCATCCAGGATAGCTCAACGACGTATCTCGCCTGGATATGCTGGTTAGCTTTGGGCCCAGAACAAACACCTGGCAGTGCCCGGCAGTGCCCAGTATTACTCCTGCTGCGCGGTGCCCGGCATTGATCAATCTTCAGCACCTTCGCAAAGCCGTTGCAGTCGAGCACCAAGCTTCACAAGACCTGTGGCCTCGGAACTTCAAATTCCAGAAACTTTCACAGAGATATAGATATACATAAATATATATATATATATATTACAAAAGCAAAAAACTGTGATGAAAACTTCAATCTGATGGCCGGGCTGTTGGTTTCGCATCGCATGATGAGCTTGGTATGAACATCTGACCACGGTAGACCTGCCGGCAAGGCGTGAGTTGAACACAGAAGCAGTGTCAGAAGATGAAAATCAACACGTAGCCGTAGCCTGTGCGATGCACCCTGATCCTCGCAGAAAGAGTTCATTTGCTGCATGAAAAAACACATCTATACTCACATGCTCTGATGTCTGCGATGCAAAGTGACGGCCCCGGAAAGTGTGAGCAGTCCTATGCATTGGGGCTCGATCAAAAAGCTTCGAAACCACCTGATCTCAATCTGATTGCACTAAAAATCAAGTATTGCTTTCCTTACTTTCTGCACAGCAAGTGCTGAGGTGTCAGACGGCTCTTGAAAAGCTTCACGTAAAACCTGATAGACAGAAATGGCTAAGTGCAAAGAAGCGCACAGAAGTGCAGAGAAGTGCAAAGAAGTTCAATCATTCGAAAACATTGTTGCTCCGAACATTTTGTCACCTTGTGCGTATGCTCCAGCGTATGGGGTTCTGTGGCATCGTGAAGTCGACCAAGATGAGAACACAGGTCCTTTTGTGACAACAAAGAGTTGAGAAAACTCACAAAAGGATAGATGGTTCTGGTAGGTTCGTGGTGTGACAACAGAACTGTCATGAAATGTGAAATTTGCACAATAAAAATCTTAATCTCTTTTATCTGCACGTCCGTCCTCTGGAATCAGGTCCGGTCTTGTCGCAGCCCATTGGCCCAGTCTCAGTTTGGTGGTCGAAATTTCTAAGCTTGGCAGCTTGCCACTGGGGCTCGAGCTTAACGAAGACTGGTCCACTTCTTTGAACCTTTGGCCACGCATGGCAGCCATGGCATGTGTCAAGAAACGAAACCAACAACGACAAAGGCGGCTCAGCTTTCGCTCGACCTCCACGAGGAGGCCTCAGTTGAGGGCTTCACTCTCCGAAGAGTCACTGCCCACCAGCACTCGACCTCGAGACATTCCAAGTGATTTGGGACGAAAGTCATTATGTCATTCGAATCATGTCATTCATGTCATCCTTGGCCAAAAATGAATTTCTTTGACAAAGATTTCTGGGTCTCACACCCAAGTGACCTTGGGGCGCCTTGGTGAAGGACTGAAAACGTGCAGCCCTTGGCCCTTGCCCTGGCCTTCTGTGCTTGACAAAGATTTTGATCTGATCGAAAGCCGAAAGTGTTTTCAGGTCTGGAAAGGGATGGTAAGAGACTTGCACGACGATGAGATCGTCTCAACCAAGGCAACTCCGGGTGACACTCTGGATGTCCTCTGGATATCATGTCCACACTTCTGTACCTCCAAACCCTCCTTTCCGTATTTTCTTTCTCGGGATGTCTCAGAGTCCAACTTTTGCTGATAGACTGGCAGCCCTAAGAAGTCCTTGTCAACACATATCAAGTTCAGCCTCTTACTTCCACAGTTCTGATACATGAAAACTTCACACTGAACCTCAAATGTCCTCTCTGTAGGAATGAAGTCGCAAATATGAACAAAGGAAGAGGATCTCTGTCTATGCCGAGTTTCTGCAACTTTGGCCAACGCTAGAAGGAGCACCAAAGGAGCATAGAGCCACCTCAGAGAACAACGGCTGCGGAGACTGAGGAATTGGCATCACACGCCGAGTCACTGAAGTGACTTGAGAACATGCTGTCATGAGAGTTATGAATCTCCCCCTTGCAAAGGGCTGGTTGGATGGGACAAGCCATTCCATGTCCACTCTTTATCGGCAAGCCGTGAATGCTCAACCACAGTCCTTGGCATCCCTCCATTTCCTGCATTCACTGCCACTGTTGTGAATTGAAGGCCCTTCGCTTACTCTCCATGGCCCTTCCATCCTTTGAAGGGTCAGAGATCCAGGCGTCAATTCGACAGCTCTGCTCACGACCTCGACACAGGGCAGGGGGAGACAAGGTCAAACACCTCTGAGTAAAGTCTGCACCTGAAGCACAAAGATCAAGCTGCTGAATTTGTGCCTGGCCGCAGGCGCAGTCGTAATGAGGCGCTGGGATGGGCTTCGTGTGTCGTGACACATCGGAGGAACTATGAGATCCGTGCGACGCGCTCTGATCGCTTCCCAACCCCCTCTGCTTGCCTTGCCAGCAGGTAGGCCACGAGACAAGCCTTACCAAGAAGGCGATGAAAAAAATCCTTATGCAAAAAAAGACATTTATTTCTCAGACATTGTCTCTATCTAAACATATATATATATAGATATATATATATATGTATAGTCCTATTTTCAAATATAGAGACAATGTCTGAGAAATAAATGCGTGTCACCAGATACTTGGGCATGAACGCAAGCCAGGAGCAACCAACAGCCAGGAAGTCCAATGTAAGGCAGGTGATCCTCAAGTGACAAAGGTCACAAAAGTCTTCAATGGTCAGTGTCAACAGGAAATCCATGATATGAGCTGGTTAATAGAGACCTCAAATCCCCATAATGACGAGCGAAACTCGTCTATTTACCCCTCCAAAGGTTGCCTAACATGCTTAGCTTGGCTGAGTCGCATGACATCTCGTGAATCAATGCGCGTCAGCCACGTGTTTAATCCCTGGAGTCATCCTCAAGTCAATTAGGATTCCCAGAGCTTGAAAAGGTCCCCGATACACAATGCTTATACGCAGCTTTTGTGTAAAATAAATACAGATTAGATGCATGTATATGTAATTGTATTGTCTTATATCTGTTCACATCAGAGATCGAGTAGTAAGTACGAGTAGCTCTTGAGACCTCCTTTCCTTGACCTCCTATATCGACCTCTGCAACAGCAAAAGACTCTGAGCATGGATCGATCATTGTGACCATTGCAACGGCCGAGTCAAATCCAGCATCAAAAGAGAAGCATCAGAGCATCAAGATCAAAAGAATCACAAACTGCCAATTAGATTGCCTGTTTGCCTGAACGCTTTCCATTCCCAAAGGAGTTCAGTGGACTCTTTTGCTCAAGGAGAAAGATTGATGAGATATGAGTCTGATATGAGCATATATGAGTGTTGAATGTTCATGGTTTTACTCTGCAGCCAGAGGCAGCACGCAATGCAAGATGCACAGAAGCTCCTGCCCTCTCAACTGTCAGGAGGGTTTACTGCCCTACTGGACCGATCAAAGTACCAACTGCATGCAGTTGACACCTCTTCCTTTTCATTCTGTCATTAGCCTTGGCTTGCAGCGCCTACCTGAGAACCCTCTTCGAGGGGTCTCTGCAAAGTTCATTGACGATGCTTCATAAACAATTTTTCACAAAGGAGCGCCCTTCAGTGATGCGATACATATATACATAATTATACAAACATATACAAACGCTGGACACCCATGGACATCCTCACTATCCTTCAGTATGTTGGCGAGGAGGATGCCACAGGTGCCTGAGAGCAACAGAGAAGACAACACTCCGATGACGCAGAAGTTTCTCCTTTTGTTCTGAGGCACAGGCCACCACTTCGGATGACACTGGTGGTGCCATTGGATACGGAGAGGCCTCAGGTCGTTGAGGTTGTTCGGTGGCAAGAATGTGCTCGCAACAGAAAAACAATGGCAACAGAAAGATTTTCACAGAAAAACCGGGACTTTCTGAAGTCGACTTTGGGTGTTTGACCCCTTGTGGAGCCGCAGACAGCTGCTCCTCACGGATTGAAAACGTCAGCGGTCAGGATGAAAATCCGCCACCAAAGTATCGAGCGTTCAGGGCACGAAATGAAACATGTGCCTGATATAGAAAAAGGATGCGAAAACAAATCTACCTGATTTTAGGATGCAGAACAATGACTGCTTTTAGTTCATCTGTTTGCAATCCTTTAGTTCATCTGTTTGCACTGTTTACCTATCTTTGGATGCTTTTGTCACATCCTTTACCAGCACGAGTGCTCAACCGGCCTCACTGGATCCAGAAGACATACATAGACGAACGTTTTTTGTTGTTTCGAAATGGAGATTTCGAAGCCGCAACTGTTGGATCTGTACTCACTGGAAATCTGCTGGCGCCGGCGTGTCTCATGGAAACTTGTCGGTTGCTGTGCTTGCGTGTCGCTGTGCAGTTTTTTGCTATGGAACTTTCACACCAGAAAGTTTTTTACACCCAACATGTTGTTATACCAACAAGCTTTGAGGAACCACAATTAGCTCCACGTGCAGGGGCCTGCCAGTCTTTCGGAGAGCAGAATGGCAGAACACTATTCGTTACTCCGTTACTCCTAAAATACGCTATTGATATCATGGTGTCTAAGCTTCGAATATATTACTTCCATGGTCACCCCAGATGGGTTGTGGTCACTGGCCATCCATTACTGGTATTCCTTGCATATCAATAGAACCCTTGAAGGGTTGATCAATCCATAGACATAGCACCGCTTCCATCACACAAATGATATCGGTGTCAAGATCCACAAACTCTTGGTGCGAAATAGGGACTCATAGGATAGTTGATATCATACATATATACAATAGTCATGATAATAACAATAATAATGACAATAATAACAATGATGATAAGAGTAGTTATAGTACAGCAATAACAAAACCATAATGGACTATATCGTACGATTCAAACATGTTGCAATATGTTCAATGAAATGATATATTTAGATGTGTTCGAGAGTCTAATTTTGGGACGTGACGGCTTGGTGACGTCGCCTGCATCAGGAGGAATACACAACAGCCAACAACAACCACGACGACCACCACGATGATGACGAATACCAGGATGGCAACAAAGGGACCATTACAGAATACATCAACATACTATATACAAGTACAACCACCACCAATCACAAGGACAACCAGAGCAACAACGACGCCAGGTGGTGAGCGCGAATCACAATGATGATGCCTCTTCATCTGTTACATGCTGTACTTAGACCTGTAGTTTCAGTATATGGTTCACACTATGTGTACGAGAGTATGAGAAACTGGAGCTGGATTGTCAGTGCAAGAACCAGCGTTCCAGTTCATTTACACAAGGACTTGAAGCCACTACTGACTGCTATCGCATGCTGTGGCCACTATCTCTCGGTTGTGTGCCAGTCACCACCAGCAAAAAAAAGAATGGCAGAGCTTCTGGAACACTGATGATCCAGCTACCATTGCATTCTTAATCATGATAAGAACATTTGTCGGTTCTGCTAGTCCTGGCCATACCGTACCGGTAGCAATCTGTTGTTACTGACACTTTTTGATGCTTGGAAATGCTTGGAATGCTATCGGAATGCTATCTATACTGTTGACTTACAGTAGGTCCTACTCAGTAGATCTTTTTGGCAACTCTCTTGCTGTCCTCCCAGCGAGCCAAGGGTAGTTCAGGAAGTCCGTCGACATTGCGCTTTGCAACCTGGCAGAAGTATTTGCCCTCCTGACGAATAAAGGTGCTTGCCAGTGCTCAGTAAACTTCAGGGCAGGACCATCGTATGCCGCAGAGCCAAGTGTTTCTGCAGCTTCTGTTGCTGTGCAATCTGGTCCTCGCATGAAGGAAATCCAAGCAAAGGCAAAGGTATCGACAAGTAAAGCCAACCAAGTGGCAAAGCAACGGCCAGCAGTGGCAAGCTTTCACTGCCAAGGAAATTCCGTAAAGTGAACAGCGTAGCAAAGAAATGGTTGGATCCCGGAAAACACAAACTCCAAGAGCGCATCAAAAAAAACACTCTCAGACGCTCTAAACTTTGAAAAATCGAAGCCGCTTTTCCTCCAGGGTCTTGACTCTGAGCCCAGCCCTTTGCTGCACCTGTGAAGCGATTCCCAGCCCTTGCAGTGCGCCTTGCAGTTTCTATCTCTACATCTTTGAACCCGTCAAGGCAACGCTCAACGCTCCCACATTTTTTGCACTCAGGCGAGCTCTACAGTGCAAATGGCAACTGTGCATCTGGAGGTAGCTGCGATGGAGCATGTAAAACAACTGATCAGTGTCCAGGCGAAACTAATTTGAATGCTGCTGCCGCTCACTCAACCTTGGCAAAAAAGCTTCAAAGTCATCAAATGAAAAAATGGGGTTCTTGCAATACAAGTCATGCGTGCACTCAGAGTCTGAGGTACAACAAAATATCTGCTCCAAATTGAGTTGGAATAGATGTATACACGTTACGCTCGCATGCGCCTGTATGCATGTGCCTGCATGCATACAGCCCTGCACTTATGCGCGCACCCACACACCCACACTCGCGCATGCGCATGAGTATGCCTGTCTGCTTGCCTCCGTTCCTCCCTCACTCTCTCTCTCTCTCTCTCTCTCTTCCCCCCATCTTAGGAAGCCTTTCAAGAGCAAGATGAAAAGAAGAAAGCTCACAAAAGCGAGATAAAATTTCACACAGGCACTTCTTTGAGGATTGCTGGGTTTCCCACATCCCAGAAGTGTTGGGTCATCGCTGATCAGAACATGGGTCCTGGCCTACATCGAAACGGTCTCCCTGATCTGTTTCAAGGCCACTTTCAACTCTAGCAATCTAGCAAAGGCACAATGACTCAGCATGGTAAGCTAAGCTTCACAGAACAAGATCCCTCGAACCCAGATCTAAGTTCAAGATGTCAAGATCTCCCGGCAGTACTCATCAGCATCATCTTGTGGCTTGAAACAGTGTGAGTCCTTGCCTCAAGGAGCTCCAAATCACCATCTGCAAGGCCACTTTTTTCCCATGATGTTCTCTTCCAGGAGACCTAACAGCGCCAACTCTACTAGGTCCGTCCTCAGATGTTCCATGCGTTCCATGCCTGCTCTTGGCTCAAAGGCTGCAATGTCAGCTCACCAGTGGCAGATCGCAAGAGCTCACCCACAAGGGTAACCTAAGAAGTCTGCGGCAAAGCACAACCAGAGCGACAAATGCTTCTATGACATGTGCACCTTTGTAGAAACTCCACATTTTCCACACAACAAGAGCTTCATTGCTCCCATTTAGTATCGACAACAAAACATACTGCAAAGTGATCCACTTTCACAGGTGATTGCAAGCCATGCTGCACAACCAGGCAGAGGCTTTGATTAAATTTAAGATATGTTGGGCAGAGCTCAATCAAATTCACCAAGCGAAGAATCGATGAGAATGAAGATTCTCGTGGAAGTGACAAAAAAGACGCAAAAAAAGTCTATATGTAAAAAAAGAGCCCTTTGACACCACAAGAATCTTCTTGAAAGAAGTTGCAGGGAACATCGGAACAAGACAAATTCTAAAACATCACCAAATGTGTTCGACAAACTTCGTCACAGCATCTAAGTGCAGTGAAAATCTGCTGAGGCAGTAGGGGCAGCAAAAGCACAGCCAGAGTAGCCCATCCGCCATGCGCAAAAGCTAAGGCACCGCATGAAGTGGGAACCAAAAAGCAAAGGCCAGGTTTTGTGATGAGTCATCCAAATCATAAGGATATTTGATGATCCTTCTGATGATGCTTGTGGCATCGTACCGCATATTTAGAAGCAATTGAATAGTGCAGATTCGTTCGACTCGACGGAAGCCTCTACTTTTGGTATCGAAAGCAGCATAGGGCTGCAGGAAATGAGAGCGGTCAAAAAAATGCGAAGCATATGCTTACATTTATGCTGCCATTGCCCATTTCATTGACTTATATTGCTTTCTTTACAAACTCACTTGTTTGCTTATCATATGCTTCTTGTTTGTTGTAAATGTGTTATCATGTTATTTTATGTATCTATTCCTTACTTTGTTCCAACGTGAGGACCGCTTCAAGGCTCCAGCAGTAGCTCCTGTGGCGAGGCAGCACTCATGGAATTCCACCGCAGTACCTCGAAGAGTTTCGTCTCTGACACAGCAACGTTTGACCGAAGCCTTGCAGAACTTCCACAGTCGGCAGCGCTTGCAGCTAAGAACGTGACCTTTGTCCCGGAGTTCATTTTCCAATGCATGATTGTCACAGGAGCCTGTTCCTGCCCCGATCACTCAGTTGGAAATGCTGCTGAATAATAATGAACCAGAATGAAAGCAAAGGCTGATGGAGAAGTTGGAGTGCTATGGACTCTTCATTACGATCGCAAATCAGACTAACTCGTCAGGGTCCATATCTGATGTCTGGTTCCATCTGGTCCCCAACCCAAAATACAGTTCCAGTGGTGTAAACCTTGGAAGCTCGGACGACACACCAGGCACAGCACATGCCTGAAGCCTTGCCCAAGCCGCACCGAGCAACACGACTTGAACCCTGCCTCCCTAGTCCCCAGCACCAGATCTACAATTTCTTGAGAGTTTTACAAAGCCCCCGCCTGCACCGGATAAATGAACAGAAACAAAGTCTTGCCTCGGGCACAGCTTGGCAACTGCTTCAGGACTCTCAGACAGTCTCAGGCGCATACCAGTGATCTGGAGCGCATGGAAATGGCAAGACCTGTTTTCAGAGACACAGAGCTTGTGCTTACCATGCTCAAGTCTTAAGTTTGGCAATGCTTAAGTTTTCTGTTTAAAGCTTGTGAGGGTGACAAGCTTTACTGGCCTCCGCAAATTCGCACTCAGTGGTTGAGAACAAGTTCACCTTGTCGGTGCACAACGATCCCATCTGCCCAATGTCTTACAATTAATTGTGGCTGTGCACAATTCATTTCTTTCTTTTCTTGTTCATCATCTTTTCTTGCTTGTTCTAGGAAAAAAATAAACATTTCTTTCTTTTCGCAGACAACTTCGCGCCTCTGAACCCGCCACTCGGATGTCCACCCGGGGTGTGCCACACAAAGTCACGGTGAAAAGGCTGCAGTGCTGCGAAGCAAAAGCGACTGGCAAAGGCATACCTTCGGCAAACCACTAAGGCATCGAAAGCATTGAAAGCATCAGTCTGCATCGCCAAGGCATCGAAAGCGACAAAAGTCTGAACTCAGTGCAGCCACACCTCCGTGGACTTTTCGAGATGCATGAGCCTCCACTGAAAAAGTTTAGACAAGGCATCCTTCAAAGTTTGGTGGCTGAGACTGCCACCGTGTATAGTACACAGCTTCGCTGAGTCAAGGGGGATAGCAGCACTTCTCCATCCTCAGCACAGGTGGCATATCGCATGGTACTGGCTCTTATAAGGCATATACTATGAATTAATATAGATAATCATAGGATATATGTTTCGACCATTTCCAAGTGTTTCCATGTATTTTGCACTCAAGAAGACTCAAAATGTTTTGCGGATTGGTCCGAGCAGGTCATCGCTTTCCTGGTGGTCTGGTGAGGCTATGCGATGTGTCCGTTTCACAAGGCTCTATTCCCGGGGCTGCAACTTTTGGCTCTTGGATCACTGCTTCAAGCCTCAAAAGCCTCAGCTTCATTCCGCTTTTCACTCCTTCATTCAGCTGAAGAAAAGTTGCACACCAGCGAAATACCGATGAATACTGTAACTCTGGAGTCCCACACCAGCGACTACTCATCGGCTTTGAAAAGTTGACATCATAACCTCCAGCTGAAGGTAGCATCTTTTCGACCTGTGCATGTTCCAGAGTTGACATTAAATAAACAAATTCACCAAAGAAAATGTGAACATGTGACTTCAATCTGAACTTCTTACGACTCTGTGATGTCAAATGTAAACAAACTGTTGTAATGTTGTAGCTTCTCGAATCTTCACAGGTATTGGTGCCTGTCCCAGTGTCAAGTGGGATCCTGCCTGAGATGCCGCACTCACTGGCAGTGCCTGAGCACATTCAAAGGCAAACTCTCCATGGAATCTGAGCTGAAGCGGCTGAAGCCCTCTCGCCTGTATTCTGGAACGGAGGCCACCAAAGGCTATGTCAACGTCCGCGTCCTGAACATGACAAATCCCAACCCAGATCAAAAAAAAACAATAGTTCAACCTGGACATGTATAGGGTGATTCGCTCCTTGTCTTCCTTGCTTGGCCTTGGCATCATGGATCCAGGATGAATCCAGGTAATGTCGATGACAATCAGTCCAAATTTTATCATGAAAAACAAACAAGTGGCTACTTTACAGACTCTTGGTTTCGCGCTTTCTGACCGCGCACTGGCCAAGGCTGACTTCCACCAAGTTTGCCTGAGCAGCATGGCAAAAACTGCAGAAGAAGGCGTGTTTCTTTTCCGGGCAGGACAACTGCTGCAAATCATGTATGTACGTAGGTAGGTACAGTAGGTATGCATGCATGCATGCATGCATGTATGTATGTATGTATGTATGTATGTATGTATGTATGTATGTATGTATGTATGTATGTATGTATGTATGCAGGCATGTATGTATGCATGTATTCATGTAATGTATTTAATGTAATGTAATGTCATGTAATTTAATGTAATGTAATGTAATGTAGTGTAGTGTAGTGTAGTGCAATGTAATGTATGTATCTGTGTAGGCAGGTAGGTAGGTATGTATGTAGGTATGTTTGTATGTTTGTGTGTCTGTATGTATGTTTGTATGTGTGTGTGTGTTTGTGTGTTTGTATGTTTGTATGTTTGTACGTTTGTATGTTTGTATGTATGTATGTTTGTATGTTTGTATGTTTGTACGTTTGTATGTTTGTATGTATGTATGTTTGTATGTTTGTGTGTTTGTATGTGTGTATGTGTGCTTGTGTGTGTATATGTTTTTTGTGTGTATGCGTGCGTGTATATATGTTTTTGTGTGTTTGTGTGTGTGTGTGTTTGTATACTTGTGTGTTTGTGTGTTTGTGTGTTTTCGTGTTTGTATGTTTGTATGTTTGTATGTTTGTATGCTTGTGTGTTTGTGTCTTTATGTGTTTGTATGATTGGATGTGTGTTTGCGTGTTTGTATGTTTGTTTGCTTGTATGTTTGTTAATTCGTATGGTTTTATAATTGTATGTTTGCATGTTTGTATGTGTATGTGTGTATGTCGGTATACTATTAAGATGTCATAGACATTCATAGACTGTATCTCTTCATTTCTAAAAATGACAGCCAAATAAGCTGATTAGCATGTGAACAACTGCATGTTTTTGTGCCTTTCTCCATCTCTCTGACACTTTCTCGAAGCTTGGGCCTGGACTAAGGTCTTGAAAGAGTCTTTTGATTTCTCCAGAGGCTGACCAGGACCTTCTTTTCGCTCAGCCGGCTCCTCCAATTCGACTTTGTGTCTTTGTGTGTGTGTGTGCGATTCACAAAACGAAAGGCTTAGCTCTGAGTCTTTGTTTCAACTGAGTCGGGTTGAGAGCTGGCCCTTATTTCCCATCATTTCCGCTCTCCCTTTGCTCCTGAAGCTCGCTACCAGAAGGTTCAGTGGATCGCCCTGAGTGCGTCAATGCTAAACTGCTAAACGACCCACATCCAATTCGGTCAAGCAAGCCGCTGCAACTTGGACTTCGACTGACAGCCGGCAGAACACTCTTGATCACACTGTCAGCCTCAAGATACTGGATGCATCTGGATGCTAGCCCGAGATAAAGTTGACTTCTGATGAGTGAGACTAAGCTACTCCCTTAATCACTCTGGAAAATGTTCGAAGTCAGCACGACAAAACTCAACCATCTATTTCTCTACTGTCCGGTTTTCACACACAAAATGCCAACTCCGATCAGGCATTTGATTTCAACCAGCCTTCAGCGCAGCCAACAACATGAACATCAGAGCCAACCCAAGGAGAGAGAACCTGAGAAAAGACATCTGACATGTCTTTCACGTGTCTTCCAGTTCTGTCTTTGGGACAAAAGAAGTTGCTGACTTCAAAAAGGCTCTGACACAAGAACGCCCTTCTTCCACCGATGATGCGGAGATACCTGCAACCCAAACCAATGAGTTCAGAAATGATGCTATGGATGCAGCTGCTTGGGTTCTGCGCATCCTTGCCTTGCCGTTGTGGACGTCCAAATCGAACCTGATCTTCGTGGCATTGCAAGTCTCTTCCCATTTCAATGTATTCATATGTATATGTATATATATATAGTACAGTATATCAAAAGATAGGTTTGTTTGTTTGTTTGTTTGGAGATCAAGAGTGAGAATGCTTTCCATCTCGCACTCTGCAACTGAAAGGCCATTTCTTTGCAGCAATCTCCATGGCGAGTTGACGTTGGGCAGCTTTGCCCGCCTTCAAAGCACAAGACTTCACACATTTATAGTTGAGAAAGTTGAGAATCCATCGCATATCCATTGTGCGAAATGATCGAAGTGTGGATATGTCCATAGAATGCTCTCTATTCATGCTGTTTCCTCCCCCCGTTTTCTTCTCTTGAGTAAACCCTTTGACGGTCTTGTCCATTGGTTTCAAGAAGCTTCAGGTCTGACTTTCGCGTGTCCTTCTCTTCTTCCTTCACCCCTTTTTGCAAAGTCTGCACCGCGCAATGACTCTAATTAGATGCTGGTTTTCTGCACTTGTTTTCATTGTGCAACCCATGCAGCGACATTTCACTTGAATTCCGGCTCCAACATGTTTCTGAACCCCGCAATATGTGTGTGTGTGTGTGCGTGTGTGCAACATATCAATATTTATATACTTTTATCTATTTATCTATTAATCTATCAGCGGCCCAACTTGCCTTTTTGTTGTCTCCGGTAAGTGGAAATTTTCTTTATATAGTCGTATGTTGATGGTCTGTGGCAGGTGAAAGCTTCGGTCCAGTGCATATCTGCCATGTCACTACAGGACTTTGATGAGCCCTACAGAAACGCGTTTGCCCCCGGATTTTCTTCACAAGCTAAGCCTTCCAAGCGCAAAAAGAATGTGTTTTTCAACGGTTTTTCTCGTCGTGCCCAAAACCGTGATATTTGCACGGTTTCTTGCACCTCATACGCAAAAACATCCGTTTTTGTCTGGTTTTGTCTCCGCCTGAAACATCACCAAAACGCATGCGACATTGCAAACATTTTGTAATTGACAGTGCTTCCTAAAACAGCAAAATCCCAGTCCCCAAAACCCTGAACCAAACTCTTGTTTTTGCCAAATCCCAATTCTATTCTGTCTTTGCCTCCTCAAAAGAGCCTGTTTCCAACCACCCCCCCGCCGATATCAAAACTCAGCTACGCCTTTCAGGCTGGCTTTCCTAACAAATAATCAAATACGATTCTTTCGGCAACAATGGTTTAGCTGGATGTTTCTCCCAGTTTGAGAGCAAAGAGCATTCTTCTAGTGTGCGATTTGGATCAACTTCATATTTCAAGTCAAGATTTGCATGTATGTTATGTCAGTCATCGGTTCGTGTTTCTCAAAACAAACTCTCAGTAGCAGTGATATCCGCTTGGCTCCCTGTTCTACAAGAACTTCCAAACTCTATTGAGATTTTAAGCATAAGAACCGCAGTTCTAAATGGAAAAGTAAAGTTCTGTCTCTAAGTATCTTTAAGTATTGAGTTTCATTGAGTTTCGAAAGGACCGTCGAGTGATCGAGGAGCCTCTCGTCTCATGATCGAAGGTGTCGACAGTGCGACAGAGGCATCGTCCGAGTGTCCTTGGAGCTCCTGGATGCACAGTGCAACGAAAGAGAAGCGAAACTTTTCAGCAGAGCTTTTGTGCTCTCAGATAGTGCTCGATATGTCCAATTTCTCCAATGTCTCCGTTTTTTCCCTCAGTCCTCCTTTTCATCTCTGGGCAGAGTAAAGCCATCGCTGTCCTCTTAGAAATCTAGTGATTTAAATAACTTAATGACTTGCACACTGACCTACTTGCTTGCTGATTGCTGATTGCATGCTGTCCTCGTCGTGGCTGCTCTCGGCGTCATCTGCCTTCACTTCCCATAAGTTGGTGCACTGCGAATGAGAAAGATATAGGTGCATTGAGAAATTGAAAAACTATCTTTACTTCTTTGCTGTGCCTCAGATTGAGAAACTTGGTCATCCATCTCCTGGCAAAGTGGGTTGGCAAGAGTCAAGGCTGCCATGTGTGATATGTATATATGTATATTATATAAAGATAACTATGTATATATATATATATATATATATATATGTATTCATATACGTAATTAAATATTTATATATATTTATATATATATGTATATGTTTGTTCCACATTATTTCAAGAAGCAACAACAGCCACAAAGGCAGGAATCCTCTCGATCTGCTAGATCAAGTTCTTCATCCAATTCCTAGGTTTCAGCAGCCCCGAATTTACTGCAAGCTTGTCAGAGTAAGCACGTTTTACTACCTGATCGATGCAGGTGCCTCTGTGTGCCTGCATTGGAGTACCAAACTTTGATCGGTGCAATGGGAACGAATGAGAAGGAGATATGCGAAAGAACATCCATTGACCCTGAAGGCTCGCTTCTTGAACAGTATCATTCGAAATGCCGCTGCTGATTGCCATGCGTTCTTTTTCTGGGTTCCTCTGATTTGAATTTACCTCGAAAAGTCTGGATTTTCTGTCTGGAAGTCACTACTACGATGTCCTCGATGACAAGCACTACTGACAGACATTCAGATACTGAGAGCGCAGTTGATCAAGAGAAACTTTTGAACTGGTCTGTGGCTGCATCCATAGTGCGATGCTGTCTTGGATCAATCACAATTGTTTTCTATCCCTCACCCGAGCCTCACCCTTCTTACTTTGTTGAAGCTGTTTCCAAGCGGCCTAGTGCTTTGCTTTGGCCATGTGAACCTTGTAAAGAGGATGTTGGTATCTGATGTTTCTAGGTTCATGTAGATATGATTCGATCCACAGCAGTGTATTGCCCGCTTGAGGCTGGCAGGTACCAAGGTCAAGCAGTGTATACTGAAGTCTCACAAGGGAGCGCTTCTTACCTGCTTGACCAGCCTGCCAAAACCAGCTTGATCCCTTTTAGGGCATGTATTCGTCACATCTCTGTTGTGCGCTCTAGACCTGTTCATCCTGCCATGCTGACAAATCAGTATCGTCGTTCTCTCACTTGTTTTCCAGCAGGCGTTGCGACTTCTGGATGTAAGGCCCGACGTGGCCCGACCCAGATTCGCGTGCACAGCTCTGTGGGACAATAATTCCTACCCAGAGATGGCAAGCAGCAGTGCAGTATAAGAGGTACTCTTTCGTTTGATTGAGGTTCTCCACTGATCACTTTGTCGACTTTTTATGTCAATGCCCCGGATTGTTGTTCTCGAAATCGGTTGTGTAGCCGCTTGTTGAAGGCCAAGAAGCTGTGATTTGTTACCAGGATGTGCTGCGTGTCATTTGTTTGCTGTCCCACTTTCCGGTCGGCAGCGATGAACTGTGACCAGACCGCACTTCCTGACAAATTGTGGGGTGTGGATCTTTATCAACCATGAGATATGAACGAATCCTAAATAACGTAGTCGCCAATAAAGATATTGTTGGGAAATATTAGGTATGCTTCGACTGGCAATATGATTAAAATTCAAATGCTTGGATGACCCCGCTAAACAACCAAGAACATTCTGATTGGGTGTGCCATATCGAGGCAGCAAAAGGCACAGCAAAGCCACTGCAGGCAAGACTCATCAGGTCGGTCGGGGAACTTGACCTGCTCTCGATGCTCGTTTGACGAAACCTCCACAGCCGTTGCATCACCAGTCTCCTGCGCACATCGTTGGAAGGGAAAATTCATAGACTTTGTATGACTCTATCATCTGCGTCAACTGTATAGCATCTGCATAGTTAAACAACTGTTGGTCGGTTCGGATCATGGATCAGTGGACAGCCTTCACCACGCGCATCTCATTTGCTTTGTGGAACGGTCCCTGCGAAGACTCGCTCAACCGCAAGTTCATGGGATACCAACATTTCACAACTCTGTGTTTGCGTAAAAGAATGCCTTGTGTTTTGTTGGATGCTTAGGTCATGCTTAGGTCATGCTTGGGTCATGCTTGGGTCATGCTTGGGTCATGCTCAGGTTGTCTTCTAAGTCAATGCTGCTGCTAAAGGTCTGCGCCTGTTCCAACTCCTCTTGAAAGAACGTCACAGGAGGGTGAGGCCCTCCATGTTCAGCCTGGCGATGTCAAAAGGGCAGCACCAGTGACTGGAAGTTGAACCTGTCCCGCCTTGGGTTCAGTAGATGCTTTCCTTCAAAGAGTGCAATTACTTCAAAGCACTAAGGACTTCAGCATGATTACTTCAATCCTTTCAAATGATTGCATCAATCAACTTCAATCTTTCGATTTCGATGCAATTCTCTGTCCTTTCAAAGGTGTGAGCGAGGTGTCCCTTCGAATTGACCTTTGAAAGTGAAAGCATGAGCGAAACCACAGATCAAAAAGCTTTACACACAGCAGATACATCTCTTAAGAAAGAGT
>VSDK01020132.1:7519-37945 GCA_009767595.1 Symbiodinium kawagutii | reverse complement strand
AGAGTGTATATAGTATAGAATGATAAGAATCCCACCTTGACATGTTGCTTTCCTTTGAAGTTCTGCGACAAGACTTCCGCCTTCCACGGAGAAAGCAGTGGTGGCGAAGCTCTTCTTAGACACGACGTGTAGGTCATTCACTTTGTCACGCTGCGCTCAAAACGAGTCAAGCTTTCCAATGGCTCCAAAAAGTCTCAAGCTACCTTGCCTCCTCCTTCAACACATGATGCCCCTGTTCCGATTCCTGCCAACAAAACCGGCTGATTTCACACGTCCTCTAGACACCAGAAAAATTTCAATACACGCCACCTCACTTCCATCTGCAAAGAGAAAAAACAGCCTCAGCAACAAATAGCTTCATCCTGCAGCAGTCTACCATGCCGAAACTGCTTCAGTTGTCAAGAGTCAAGTTTAGAAGACAAACCCCCTGATACTGGATACAGAGTTTCACGGGCTCAAATGCAATCAAGTCACACGCTCCAAATGCAAATCTTCAGGAATCGCATTGCATTTAGAGCTTCCTGACCAAATGCAGCAATTGACAAATGCAGTACCAGTGCATCCAAAAGGCCTTCACAAAGGTTCGAAAACGAGAATTGCGACCGCCAGCAAGCCTTGGAAGCGACAACCAAACTCCTCATCCTCAAACTGTTTGAGTAACTTCAGTAGCGCACAATTTAAGAAGATCTGAATCTGTGACTCTCCGACTTCTATCCATTTCCATTCCAAATCACCAAGAAACTACTGACGCATAACCTGCTGGTTGACCATGGAGAAGAGTTATAGACAACGGAATGGAAGGAAAAAACACTTCCTTTGAGCCGAAATCGATGGCAATCTGACAATGAAAAATGGTGCTAACTACAAGCCCATGATCATACGGAATGCATCCTCTAGATCTGCAAACGATCTGCCGACCTGCCTCTGTGTCATATTGCTGTCAGCTTAGAGCATGCTAGGCGTAAGAATTCTTGGCCCCAAAAAGAGGTGTGGAAAACTTCTGAAGTTTGGATGCAAATGCAGTTCCACTCCTCCCAATGATGCAGTTCCACTTCGTGCTTATGCCGATTGATCTCCTGCACTGAACTTTGAAGACATGATTCGTCAACAAAAGAGTCCACAGTCGATTACAGTCCATTACTGATGTAATGGAACTGTCATGGACCTAAATGCTTCCATTTGCTGATTTTGTTCTGGAATCTTGCTGACAAACCCGGAGATGTAGACTCCTCCTGGGTTCTGCGAGCTTGGTACTCAATTACCAGCTGATTTGCCTTGCGTCCATTGAAAGAAAGGGCTTCCGAGGACACGGCAAGTGATGGCAGGCATGTTGCTGTTGCTGTTGCTGCTGCTGCTGTTGTTGTCGTTCTTGTTATTGTTCTTGTTGTTGTTGTTGTTGTTGTTGTTGTTGTTGTTGCTGTTGTTGTTGCTGGTGTTGTCTTTGTCGCTATCCACCATGTCGTTCTATGTTGCAGGTAAGGTTGTTGTCGCCGCTTCTGGTGGTGCATAAAAAGGGTGGAAAGTGTGCCAACTGCATGTTTATGTCTTGTTCATCCATTTAACTTATGACTTTGCCATGCAGCCTACAACTATGTACCGACGTTCCTAAACGATCTCTAAGAAAGTATTCGCACTCTTGACCTATCTGCTTCTGATGAGTATGCCTATTCAAGACCAATGAATTTGTTCACAGATCGAAATCCTTGCCAAAACCAAGGTTTTCAAACAAACCAACATGGAAGAGGAACGTGAACATCGTGAACAGCCCTCACTCCAGCCTAATGTCATCAGTGTATGGATGCCTTCGGGAGAATGCCCCATATCATAGTCTGCGAAAAGGTGTCATTTGAACGCGAGCCCCTGGAAAGACTACGGACATCAAACGACTTGTGCTGGCCATTGTGCTTCGAGGCGGATCAGTGGTCTTGCTTTGGTTTCGTGCTGTGGAACTTACAACTCTTGGAGGGTGAAGAGGTGTAGATCCTCCGTAAGTCCCTAACAAAGGGCACCAAGATCGCACTAAACGCAGCGGCGATAGGAACCCCATTGGTGAGTAGGTAAGCAAATCTAAAACTATGTCACTATCTTTTCCTCAAGTTCTGACCGGCTCAGTATCTCTGTGCAGGAAAAGAAAAAACATGATACAAATCATCGTCACTGTATTTAGCATGCGTTTAGAGCAGGGTGCATTGCTCCATCCAGTTGAGTTTCATTGTCTGGTTCCAATTGGTTCAATCTCTACTGTTTTACCATCTTTGATCCTTCTAATCGTTGAAAATGTGGCGTTCCCATGTCTGCCGAAAGTCAAAACATCTCGTCCTTACAGTGCTTTGCTCTTGACTGATCCGTGTCATCTCATCCACCCTTTGGTCTTTGGCAGTGTAAGAGAGTGGCTTGTGAAGATTTGTTTCATGTGGACTGTGATCATCTGTGAACTATGAATGCGACCAACGCAAGCTCCTTTGCCTGCTCCTCCAACTTTAGCCGCATTTGTCTTGCAGACTGGCCGGCCGCAAGGCATTGTTCGGAGCATGATCCATCACACCACTTGCAGCCACAGGATGTCACAGCCTGCCTCATGTATTTGAGCTAGAGCCTTCTGAAAGTCTTGTTCTGCTGCAATTTCCTGAGACAAATCGAGATTCCTTGGCAGGTAAAGCATCGTTTTGAAGAAATTTGTCAGGCCTGGGCTCTCAGGTGCTGATCCCAGCGACCAGAAGCAACCTACAAGAAGTGAAACGAAATGAAAAGACACGGGAAGTAACAAAGAAAGTCAAGAAACAAATTCATGCTTGTCAAAAATGATCCTAAAGTCAAAGGCATTTTTCGTTTTAACAAAGGCACTCAAACACAACACAGCACTTCTGCACTTGGTACTCGCCTCTTTGGCCTGCAAGGCTTGCGCTCGGAGAAACTCTTTCTCCCGTGTTGTCTGATCCTCCAAACGCCACAAGACAACCTACAAGACAACCATAGACAACCATATAAGATACTTTAAGATACTTCAATATACTTCAAGGACTCACTTAGATACTTCAAGGATAAGGACAAAATACTTCAAGAAGGACTCTCATAAGGACTACTTCAAGAAGGACCTTCATCGAATCTTCGACAGGCACCTCTAGAAGCAGCTGCGCTTGGTGCAACTGGTCATCGACTTCACGATAATTCTTCTCCTTTGCAAAACACAACTCATCAAGTTGTGAAATGCAAAGTGAAATGAAATGCAAAGTGAAATGAAAAAATGAAATGATTGAAACCACGTTGAAACCGCAAGTAAGCTCCTTCTGCGCATGCACGACATCTGGAGGTGGCAAATGTCGGGTGAGGCTTGCCTTAGGACTTGCATACATGGGCCTCCGAACACATGACTGACTCTACCGCTGCCATCCATTGCTGACAAGACCAAAGAAATTTGCAAAGACAAAGTTCTTTGCAGTTCTCTAAGCACATCTTTTTGGCACAGGCGGTTGGTCCGAAGCCCACGATCTAGCACTAGTTACTCCCTGCTGTGGCACATCTTAACAAAGGGAAAAAATGAAAGTGATGAAGTCGAATTGCAACAAGTTCTGATAACAGCTTCAAGTAACAATTTGAGAAAAAGCAGCATAGATGATGTCGACACTACTGCTCTTTCAGAGCACTTAAGCGTGTCGACAGCATTGCCCTTTTGTGACAGAGAGTTGGACCTCAGCAAAAATATGGGGTGGTATGCCCCAGTCAACAATCTGCAGCAACCTCTGTTTCAAGGCTCTGACTTTAACTGGGATTGAATGCTTCTCTTTAAGAGAAGGCAATCAGCAACTTTCAGCTTCTGAAAGTTGAAGCCAGTCTGTTCTCATCGGTGGCGCCACCGACGACTCCCAGAGGGAGCTATCAATTCCACTTGGCATGTTTTAAATTCCAAGGCTCTCAGAACTGAACGGGCTATCTCCAGCACCTATTCAAACCTCGGTTTTTTGCTCAGCGCTCAGCTAGTATGGGAAATTAGCAAGTGCGCATGTGTGGATGTATGTGTGGGAAAGTGCTGTGCACAGTCCAACTCCCAGTAGTTTCGCAATCCATCTTGATACGTACGGTCGCTCGACAAGCGCAAGGCGTACAGTAGGCGTGGAGATCAAAACCAAGAAACCTGCCAGAAACGTGGTCCTTCAAATCATCGTCAAACCACTCCAACCTGATCTGGCGGACGCTGGACGAAGCTTCACGTGACTCAAAAACCTTGGGGCATCCGGCGGTACTCCATTGACTTCCAAGTCCTGAAACTTCATTGAAACTGACAATGCCAATGGCTTGCAGCTCAATGTCATCTTTCAAACTGAAGAAATCAGAGTCTTCATCAAAAATCCCTCCTCCAAGCCAAGTCTGCGCCGGATTTCATCAATGATATCTCTTGAGTCTATCCTGGAAACCATCATGAAGCTCTCGTGCAGGACAAAATGCCAAGAACTACTGAGATTACATGCAGCTCTGATCTTAAACCATGCTTAACTCCATGCTTAAAACTACAACTTTCTCCCTTTCTGGATTCCATCTCTTCATCCACGCCTCTGCAGCCTTGCTAATGTTTCCCGACTCACTTTCCCTTGTCCAAATTTTCCTGGGACGCGGCGGTCAGTTCTTGAGCAAAAAGCACTTCGTCTGAGGACCTGACCATCAGTGACCTCACTCACCTGGCTGCAGCACCGGTCCATGTTTGGAGTCCATGTTTGGAGTCCATATTTCAGAGAAAGAAAGTCTCGTGGAGATTTCTTTAGATGATTGTAGACGATTGTAGATGTGCTTGTACCGTTCCAATAGCTGCCTTTATCGCTTGTGTCTGTGTTTGTCTGCTTAGTTGGCCTGGGACACATTCTTTGCCAACTGCCTGGAGTGCAAAGAGTAAGCCCGACTCTTGGCAACAGCTTTGTGAATCTATTTCGGAATTGAGGACCAAGCTTTGCGATACCTTGGCGCCGGGGGGGAAAAAAGTGTGAAATTCTATGACGCAATCCTTGTACGGCATTTCAAGCAATATTCTATATGCGAAGCATTGACAGAGTAGGACCCCAGGTACACGTCCAAGTCTGTTGCTCTCAGCTAAAGCGTTTGACTTTGATCTTGGACCAAGGACTCTGCAAGCAAACATCTCTAGTTTTTTACATACGAGCATAGCCAAACACTTTCTTGGTGCTGCACTCTCTTTTGAAGCATTCGATGGCGACCTCAGTTGCTCTACCGAAAAAGCGGCCCCAGATAAAGAATTGTGTGCCAAGGGTTGAAAGGATTTGAAAGGAAGGATGTGGAATGATTCTGAGCAGGTCTTAAAATGTCTGTCTTCCGTGTAGCGTGCAAGTCTTTGTGATCTCAGTCTTGCACCCAGCCGAAGCTAAACTGCTTGAGGTAACTGTCTTACCCAGTGCACAGGCCACCAAGTGCTCTATTCGACCTGATCTTCTCCCATCATGACATGAAATGCGCAAATGATAAAAAGCATTCAGAAGACAACGAAAGCTTCCAACATAAATCTGATGAAAGTAGGATCATGGCTGATTCGCTTCTTGATCTCCTTCCGCTGGTTCATGAGATTCTGGCAGCGAGAAGCTCTGACCCAAAAGCATTTAAGTCAGTTGAAGTCAATTGAAGTAGCACTCAAAATGGTTGCACTCATTGCACTGGGCACGCCCTACAAGCCACCAGTTGCCTTCTCAGTGGTGGCAAGATCACTGAAGTTCAAAGAAGTCCCGGGCTGGAGACGGAACAACTCATTGACAATTTCCTGCGCTGAAATCGGCCATCTCTTGAAGCGGGGCAATACATTCAATACACAAATGAAATAACGCCTGCAATAGAGGAAGAAATCAGAAGAAATCTCTACTTCTTTGAACTTCTTTGTCTTCTGTCTTTGTTTCTGGATTTCTTCCTGCCTCACCAGTGAGCAGCTTTGGCCTCTTGTCGCTACTTCCTGCTTCCTGACATTTTCAAGGATACTCCAGCTGGATCTTGTCAAAGTTCGCTAGAGACACTGCTGCAATCGCTGATGTAGAGCCTTGTGGTCATAAAGAATCTTGGCGATGAGTCGGAAGTGCTTTGGTTTGATCCCAAGCTCCTCCAAAGCAGCATGTTGGCAAGCACAGAATGCTTTGGGGGCAAGCATCTGCCAAGCATCTGCCAATATCATTTCACAAACGGGGTTTGCAACCACTCAACAAAGGCTACCATCCTCACAGATCAAGGTTTTGGGACTTGGAACCTCTGGAACCATCTTCAAGCCCATGATACGTTTTCCGACATCTGAATTTGTGAAGCTTCGCTGGAAGATTCCAGATCTCCATTGCACAAAACATCAGGAAGTCTCCAGGAAATCCTAAAACGAATCATAAAACGAATCATGAGGACTACAAAAAGCCTAACCTCAATGAAATCTTACCTTGCAGGAACTTGGTTGAAGCCTAAAACCCACGGGGGGAATGCTGTCGCAAATTGGCACATTACCACTGATCACCCCAAACAAAGATAACTATAGAAAGATAGATAGTGTTTTGACCATTTGTGTGTGTATATGATCCAAGGAAGTTTGCAAGCCAAACGTTGGACTTATGGAAAGTTGAAGCAATGAGTCAGTCAAATCAGAGAGAGAGGATCAAAGATGTGTGTGTGTGTGTGTGACTGACTGATAGGAAGGGCGTGAAATCCTGTGTTTTTTTTTAATGTTTTGTTTTTCCGGATGCTCGATCCAGAAGGTAGTCTCGTCAAGCGGGCGGGTTCGGAAGAGAGTTGGGAAAAGGATCCGATTGCACCTCGCTGTGGCGAAAGGCACATTTGCTAATCTAAATCGTAAAGAACTGACTTGTTCGAAGGACGTTTTGAAAATGGGATGTCCAAAAAGCATACAGTGCTGTGGCCCAATGCACAATTGCAAATCAAAATCGTAAAAGCATTTGTTGTTCGAGGCATGTTTGGAAGATGGAATGTGGAAAAAGCGCGTGGCGCTGTGGCGACAAGTAAAGACCAGCAAAAACTGCGAGTTTTGCCCAAGGCAAGATCATCATCGTCGTGATTGTGGTCCTCGTCCTCGTCCTCGTCGTCGTCCTCTCCTCCTCCTCCTCCTCCTCCTCCTCCTCCTCGTCCTCGTCCTCGTCCTCGTTGTCATCGTCCTCCTCATCGTCATCATCCTCATCATCATCCTCTCGCTCATCATCATCGTCATCATCATCATCATCATCATCATCATCAGCAGCATCATCAGCATCATCATCATCATCATCATCATCATCATCATCATCATCATGTGACTGCGAAGTGAGATAAGCTAGTGTCACAGCCAAGAAATTGTCATGGCCGCGTAAGTGCAACAGCCAAGAAAGTGTCACAGCCGAATGCATGTAACAGTCAAGCAAGTGCAACAGGCAAGTTAAGTGTTGCAGGAGATTGCTAGATTGATAGACTGACAAAATCATAGATTGATAGATCGATACATTGATACATGCATAGATTGATAGATTGATAGATTGATGAATTGATAGATTTGGAGATTGATAGATTGATAGACTGGTGGATTGATTGATTAAAAAATTGATATATTGATAGAGTGATCGAGTGCTAGATTCATTGATTCATTGATAGGTAGATAGAGTGATTGATTGATATATTGATTGGGTGATAGATCGCTAGATTGATAGGCAAATAGATAGGTAGATAGATAGGTAGATAGCCAATTGGAAGGATTCAGAGAAACTGCTTCGATTTGCATACGAAAATGCCAGAATGCGCGATGCAGATATCCTCCAAGTCTTTGAGCAACTTCGGATTATTGCTCATGGACCTAGGAAACATACCCTTGATGATGAGATTCAACGATCCCATATTCAATTCACTCAATGTCACTCAATTAGGAAGACAGAGAAGAATGATAGAGAATAGAAGGGAATAAGAGACAGAGAGAGAGAGAGAGAAAGAGAGACTCTAGAAAGTGAGTCCCATAATCTCAAGGGCATCAACAGGCCGGCAAGTCATAAAACTCAGCTTCCAGCATAAATTTTTGCTGCGATATACCATTTCCCACGCCCAAGTCGTTGAGAACAGCAGCCATCGCCTACCACTGTCTTATTGCGATCATGGCAAGGAAGGGAAGTCACTGCAATTCATCGTATCGCCTGTCGCACAACTGTGTTCTTCTCCTTGCTCTTTTCCCCTGCATCATCGGACGCACCGAATTGCACCACCATGAGCACAACTTTTTAGCGAAGACTTTCATAATGACAACATTCCGGCCTTCCGCAGTATTGGCTACCACTTCGACAAGGATACCCAGAAGCATGTTGAGCATCATGAAGGATGAAATGATGATAAAGACCTCCAGAAATCAAATCTAACAGGAAAAAAACAAATAAGCACTCATTATATACTCATTGCAAATAACAGGAAAACGAAGGAAAACTTGGCAGCAAACAATAAAGACACCGAGCATGATGAGCTCTCCGCCTCGATGGAGCGAGTTCAAATCATGGGTTTAAAATTCTCAGAAATCGTTTGGGAATCTCTTAGAACCTGTTCGAGACTCGGAGAATCTTGGAGACCAGATTCTTGAGACCGGCACTTTGACGAATCATGTTGCAGCAGTACGTTACTTCATCCAGTAAAGTGCCCATGATAATGAGCGAAAACCTCGAGGTCACAGTCAGGTCTTCAGTCTTAAACCGATCTGTTTCGACAAAAGACTTAAGGCTTTGGCGCACTCTTGCTGAGGTTGCCAAATAGACTCTCAATCTGGATCAAGGCATAACATGGTATAGCATGGCAACGCTACAATCGACAAGGCGACACAAGACTCATTGAAGTGCAAAAAGTGCAGTACTGTCGTCAGATCCGAGCCATGGACCCGATCTGCAACTTCCTGTGCTTCTGATGTCATAGTTTCAACCGTGGGCCCCGTGGGCAGTTTTTTGTTTTCTGAAAACAGAAAATTATCAAAAGTTTCATCAAAGCATAGACAGCATGCATTAACACCCTTTCGACGAATCCGTCCTCATCTGTTGCAGATCCTTGATGATAGATGCTGGTGAACACAATCGACCAAACACAGAGTATCATCATGAGCCTCAGTTGAAGAAATTGCAGAATTGAATCAGCAGGACCAGCAGGGAAAGTCCACGGACCTCTGAATATCCAAAGTATATAACAGCACGGAAAATGGCAACGCCACAATGCAAGATCTCCCACTGATTTTAAGAGAGGGCATTTCTTCCATGATTAGACTGGCCCCAATCTGCGCCCTGAAGTGGCAATGTTTAATTCTCTAGCCAGGAGGTGCTGTCCCTGGCATTGTGTGGGTTTGAAAATTGTTCTTGCAATTTTTCGAGGGATGAATATCTAGGCCATAATGTGCCCAACGTTGACCAAAATATATCAAGGCCAACAAGAATGAAAATAAAACGGGAAAGGACCATGAAACGATTCAATGCTAAGCCAGGAACGGAAACAAAAGCAACCAAAGTAAGACATGAGACAAACCGACGGATACACGAGAAATCTCAGTACTGAGGGAAAGGGAAACGACAACCAAGTGACACAAGCTTCAAGCCCAAAGGAGCACACCGAAGCAAGCAGAGGACACATCAAGGGCTGCAAAGCTGAGAAAGTGCCACAAAGAGAGCAGCCAAAGGCGGAGAACTGCGGAGAACTGCGAACAGAAAGTGTAGGCAGTGTAGGCACTAGCAAGGAAAGAAATGGCCAGAAGGACAAAGGTGCCAACGAGAGGATCAAAACAGAGAGAAACAGGCAGAAGGATACGCAGGCAGCAGTTAAGTGACACGCTAAGAGACATGCAGTGGTGGACACAGGGAAGATGAGACAACTTCCCTACAGAAGCCGCAAGCACCAAGAGCCATGAAAGCTGCCGAAAGGCAAACACAGAAGTAGCGAACCGCACGATCTCGCACGAAAGGAAAGAGTTTTGTGAGACGCGAATGGCTTCAGAAGGCAACAGAAGGAATCAAGAGACACAGCTGGAAGGGACAGGGTGACACACCAACAAATAAAAGACACACCTTTGAAGGTGCGAAATATCAGAATTTGGAATTAGAATGACTTAGATTGAAATGAAATAAAGGCATTGAAGGCATTGAAGGCATTTCTTCTCTCTTCCTGAGGAAAGCACATGACCAGGGTCCAGCTGACAGCCCGCACAGCTGCTGCCAGGCCCTGACGCCAAGTCAAATAACAAAAAGGATGAAAATTCAAACAAGATATGAAAGGAAAAAAATCTGTGCAATCTTTGAATGGTTTTGGAAAAGGTGCTTGAATGTTCGAAAGTTGAAATTGGTTTGACCCTTCTGACCTCTGATAGGCCAGTCCTTTTGCTGTTCCAGGAGAGGACAAGGACTATACAGAGTTACCTTCTTTGGGTTTGCCTTGGATCTTTAAAGAACTAGAGAATCATGAAACTGTACAGGGAAAATGACGGCAGCGTAAAGTGCTTCAAGCTTGCTGGCATACCAGAACTTTTAAAGATTAAAGAGTTGACAATTAAACAAAGGCTACGACACAAGAAAGCAACAGGAAAATGAGTAGAATCCAAAGAAAACGAAGGGCCCAGATCAACACAATCACTTGAAAGTTGAAGCTTCTGAGTGTGATGTGTCTTGTACCTGATTCAAAAAAAGGACGGGAGAGACAAGCGCAAAAGGTGCGGTGGATCGGCTCTGGAATGCGTAGCGAAGGGTTCTCGTTTCAACATGGGGTCTGGGGGTGCAAGTGTGTTGGCTCGACATTGCATTTTGGGATGTAACGTCTTCAAAGGTCCGCAGGTTGAGCATTTTGGGTCCCTGTGGCCGACCAAGCGGCGAGTCTTTGTTGAGAAGTGTTTGTCACCGAAGCCGTGCCCTGCTGAGCTGAGACTTTTGAGTGTCGAAGTTTGCCATCTGCATTTCGTGGGGCACAATCCATTTGCACTTTGCATTGTGTCTTTCAACTCCATGTTGCAGTTTCCGGGGCAAGCGCAACGTTCTCTTGGAGTAGTCATGTAGATTTTGCATGGCAAGGGCAAGACTTTGGACGTGCCACGTTCGGTGTTTTGGAGACTCCACACTGGTAGTTACGCATATGGAGTTCAAAGTTGCAAAAGCCTTGAGAAAAGGCAAGGAAGGGAAATCTCTCTTACAGTGTCTGAATCAGTTGATTGTCCGCGCGCTATTGGGCGAAGGATACAAGAAAAAGGGAGTGCCGTTCAAGCCTTGACGATGAGCATTAGTTCAGGAAATGTCTTCATCAGCTTGGCCATGCGACTGACTCTTAACCTCAGAAAACTGACAGCCACACAATCTCCAACAGCAGGCAGCAGTGCGGCAGCAGGATGTTGTTTTGAAAGTTTGAAGATTGTGGAGTTGTTCTACGTTGCTCAAAAAACGACTTGGATTACGATCATAAATCCATCGGCTGCAACTTCTCAAAGGATGCACTTGCGACAATTCCAGCTCTGCATAGGATGCTGACAATCTCAACAGTCGCAGAGTGCTCAGCATTGCCAGGGGACTGTCTTGACCTCCAAAGCCCAGACATAACTGTCCGCGTATTGCATTGACATGATTGAATTGGTCAACGGTTCGGAGGAACTTCATCGTTTCTATGTCCTTTCCGCAGCTTTCACATTGCCACGTGCAGTCTGGGACTCGGTCTTTCAATCAAAGGAAGAACAAACGTCTCGACATCCATCATCACCACCTGGCAATGTCAGGCAAGGAAAATGGTCTTCAACAAGCCAATGGAGCTCAGACATTTGCTCAAGTCCTCTCACAATCAGGCCGGGTTTGCTAGGAGAAAATCAAAAATGAACCAGGAATCGACAAAGCATCTTCCTGGAAAAGGGAGGGTGCCACCAGCAATTCAAAGGAGATAAGCTGTCAAGTCAAGTTCCATCATTCAATTCAATGCTTCTTCTGAGTAGAATACTTTTCTGCTTGAAGGCAAAGAAGCGAATAATGAGCTCAATTGTGAAGTACCTTGCTGGCGGGATTGGAAGACCCATGGTGGAGATGGAAAGAGTTCCAGAAAAAACTTTTGCAAAGGAAGCTCCTATGGTCTTGATGTATTTCAGATCCGGATATCAGGATATCTCTGAGGTCATCTCACAGCAAAGAAAACCTCTGTGACAATGAAAAAGATAGGGCCTTGGCATTGCAAAACATGATCTGCATGTTTGACTTGAGATCCAAGGGGGGTGAACGAAAGCTGCCGGGTTGTCAAAAGAAGTTTAATTACGAAGTGATTTCTTTTTGGGAAAAGATGGGTTGGTAAGAATCTGATTGGTCAGAAAATGTGTTGGTGGGATCCTGTTTGGTAAGAAAATGTGTTGGTCGCATCTTGTTAGGCAAGAATGGGTTTCGTAAGAAAATGTGTTGAGAAAGATCTGTTTGGTAAGAAAATGTGTTGGTCGCATCTTGTTAGGCAAGAATGGGTTTCGTAAGAAAATGTGTTGAGAAAGATCTGTTTGGGAAGAAAAATGTGTGTTGGTAGGATTCTGTTTGGCAAGAATCGGTTTGGTAACAAAACATGTTTTCGATTGTTTTGGTAATAATCGCTCAGAATCGGTTCGGTAAGAAAATGTGTTGGTAAGAATTTGTTTGGTAAGACATGCATTGGAAAGGGTCTATTTATGCGAGAAAACGTGTTTTTTTGAGGGTTTTTGACCCCACAGTTGCAAAAAAACACGTGTTTTTGCAAGTTTTGAGCTCCTTCGACGACCCAAACAACAGCGCCCTGGGGGGAATCGAGCCTAGGGTGATCAAGGGGGGGGGGTGGTTTTGCGTGAGATTCACGTTGTTGGCCTGCTGACAGTCCCCCCGTACCCCCAAGAGGTAAGAACTAGCTAACGCTACCCAAACTCGAGCTGCTGAACGCAGCTTTCGTGAATGGGGAAAAAAACAGATTCACTCCAATGCGGAAGCAAAATGTCTGCAGCGCTCAGCAAACCCAAGTTTTTCTCTCATTTTCTCGCAACTCTGCTGATCCTCCAGAGCAACTGGAGTCGGTTTCTTCTTCTTGAATGTGAACCCAATGCGAGAAACCCTTTTTCTTTCATCTTTTTTCCTCAAATTCTTTCCGAAAGTTTGCCATTCGCCAATCCCATTGCCCAGTCTGTGTTGGGGCTCCTCTCTCTGTCTTCACTGAGCTGGTAGAGGGTCAGTATGGGTCACTGCTCATCTCCTGAAGTACACCTTCCCCGACGCTGCTGCTTGTAGAGCTCCTTCTCCTGACTGTGTCATCTGATTGTTTCCAACGTACAAGCGCCGCAAGGACGTACTCTGTGGCAAGGCTTTTGCCAAAATCTCTGCACCGGAATCTGAAATACCGTTCTCGTCCACTCCAATTTCCTTGCCCGATCATAAAGCCACCAACATCAAGTGCATGCAATGCAAAACTTGAACGTTGAAAGACTAACTACTAACTGTTACTAACTCAAGCTGGAAACCTTCTGGAGGAAACAACAAGTCTTACCTCCATCTCAGATCTCAGGCTTTAATTTTGAACC
Organism: Symbiodinium kawagutii; assembly: GCA_009767595.1. Lineage (NCBI taxonomy): Eukaryota > Dinophyceae > Suessiales > Symbiodiniaceae > Symbiodinium > Symbiodinium kawagutii. The sequence goes on along the minus strand of VSDK01020132.1, from coordinate 24,438 downwards.
TACAGATCATGCTCTTCAGTGAGCCCTGACATACCCGGACCAAGTCAAAGAGAGAGAGAGAGAGAGTCAATGCAAGACAACAAGTTGACAACAAGCAAACATCCCATTCAAAACAATTTGGAACGTTGACACGCTACTATGCTAGGATTTTAGAACTTCTGCAAGCTTTCTGTAAGCTATACCTTGGGCATCATTGGGCCATGCATCCACAATGGTTTTGCTGGACTTGATAAACTCAGCCACTGCTTGTGCAGCACCATCTCCAAGTCTGCAATGGCGGAGGCCGACCAGCTCAAGCGAACCACCTCAAGACACAATCTTTGCCATCGTCTGTCGCGTCCATGATGTCAATCTGTGGAAAAAAGGGTGCCAAAGAAATGGACTCAAAACAGGATCAACAAAAGATAAAGAAGAAAAAAGCAAAATCACTTTGCACATTTTTCACGTCTCAAAACTTCGTGGACCATTTGTCCTTGCCTTCAATTGCAGCGAGGGCTTCACATAAATGTCTTGTCCCTTCGTCACCAAAGTCATTGTATCCAATAAACAACTGAGTCAAGGCTGTATTTTGCTTCAAAAACGGAGCTATTGCGGCGCAGTCTGAGTCTGTAATTGATCGACTCTTCAGAAAGAGCACACGGCTGGTCCGAAGCTCATGCGCATTAATGCCAAGATGAGGTGGCACAGCCGAATCTTCGCTCATTCTTGGGCGGTAACGAAACGATGGAACACTCTGCAGCCAAAGGTCGGCAAAGCTTACTGTCCTGTGACTTTCATCAATTGCAACAAAGTTGAAGGCCGTGCATTGCATGGAATCATTTACATCATCTGATGAAAAAGAGAAAGGCTTTGTTTGCATCCACAAGTTGTCCTTTTTTTTGATACACAGTATGATACAGTAGAATTTTGATTCTTCACTTGTTCTCATCTTGCACACCTTCCAATCATCTTGGTGCGAACGGTCTTTGGCGTGAAGCTATGCGAATTACTGCTCTGGGTTTGTGTTCCAGCGACTCACTGAGTTTGCGGCCCTCGTAAAGCTTGGCAGGTTTGTAAAACCGTGCAGAGTAGTCTGCGTCCTCAACTGCAGAGTCAAATTTCACTCTGCAGAATGCTGGACTACCAAACCTGTTTGAGTTTCAAGTCCCAATGGAGAAGAGAAAGAGTTTTAAACATCTAGAAACTGAGGGCAGCTCTATACCGATGCACAAGGCATTCAGGAGGATCACTACCATAGTAATCCTCAAGTTCATGTTGACAGTGAGAGACTTGGGCACGACCCCTTGCAATGCGTGTGAACATCAAACGTCTACTTCTGTCAAACAGCAGCAGGTTTGCTCTGCGTTTTCTCTGGGACACCAACCCTTCAAAATATCTATGACCGGCGATTCGACCAAAAACGCTATCTGCGTACTTCTTTGCATCCTGCAAGGACATTTGCCAAGCTTTGGCAAAAAGATTGAAACCTTTCTTCATTCTTGTTGTCTCTCCTGTCGGAAATACCTCGAAGTCGCACTATGTTTCAGATCCAGAACATCCTGAGATTGTCAGAGAGAAATCTTTTGAAGAGCTGTGAAAGCAGGCGAGTCATCATAAGTCATGGCGAGCCTGGTGTCTTGGCATAGCCTTCCACCTTCAGACTGAAACTCTTGGCATAGCCGTTTCAGCTGGTTGAGATTTACTCCAGCCTCTGGGCAGGTGGGGACCTCCAGCACCTAAGAATTCGTTGCAGAAAATTGGAACCTGTAAAACTGTGGAAGGATGCAGACAAGCTGAAGATGTTGAGAGGTGAAGTTGATTCAATTTACTAAGGTCCAAACCTACATGGAGGCTTGCAAAGACACCTGGATGGCACTTGTTCTACGCTGCAAGGCCTTTAGTATTGACAAATTTTTGGAGAAAAATGAAAAAGAAAGAGAAAGCTTCGAATAGTAAAGTGTTTTTCTTACAGTGAATAGAAAAAGAATGCTTCTTGGGGCTGTGCTGAACTCAGCGGTAAGCTTAGAGTAGGCCCCAGGTCCAACTTGGCCAGAAGCAAACTCCCCTAGAAAGCCCTCCGCTTCCGCGCCTCTAGAGGACTGGCCGACCGCAACCCTATCAGTGAACTGAATAGTTTGAACCTTTCAAGCCTTCGAAACAAACGCAAGCAATGCATGCAACATCTGCCAGTCACATCTTCTTTCAAGCAGAATGGGCAAGACACCACAAAGAAAATCTCACTGTGACAACGGCGTTCAAACTATCTTGCAGACTTTAGATTGTCCGATCAAACAATTCACTGTTCAGTGCTGCCACTCCATTCTCAGTCCACCCAAATCAAGAATGATGTGTGAGCACTCTGCGGGCTGTGGTGGCATAGCAATTTGCTCTCCGCCAATTACAGCCTGCACGCAACGTTCCACTGGCACTGGCATGAAGGCCAAATGACTCTTTGCACGAGAATGGCAAAATTCAGACTGTATCATGACACGGACCTGGGTTCCGACAGGCACTGGCAATGGTACCACACCAAAATTCATCGGTGCTTGCATATCCTGAATTTTGGGCGACAGTAATTCCACACTCACTGTATTCTTTTGGGAATGCAACTCACTGATTCAATTTTAGCAGCATGTGCTCCTGCTTCGCATGTCCAGAATTGACAGGACTGCTTTGCAGCGGTGCTGCGTAGCATGGCTTTGGATGAGGCATTAGCTGAGGCATGGCTTGAGAGGCAAGTTGTACAGCTTGAAATTGAGCGAAAACCCCTTCTATTGGCTGTGGTCGTTCCTGTACTCTTGCACAGAACCTGCTAGGCTTACCGACCCATCAGAGTTTGACTGATTCCTACAGCAAGTATTCCCCATAGGGGGAAGAACAGAACGCCATAACTCGATGGTTCTTCACAAATACGCCCTGGTACCCACCCTTCATTGCGGGATGATCTCGTAGCGAGACTTGGCCATATCAAATTAGTATGTCGTATACGTAGAAGGTACTGTGGTAGACAACCAATATGCCAAAGAAGATGCTTTCTGAGTTCTGTGTGCTGATTTCACAGAGCCAAAGAGCTCTCGCGGAGCCTCAAACATTTCATGCGGCGATTGGTTCACTTTTCCCAGTGTACATTGCTTCGCATTCTCATCCATGACTCACTAAGGCTACTTAGCAAAGAAAGTGGTCCATTCCAGGAAATTAAAGCATCGCCTCGTTTTGCGTCCTGGACACTCGCAACCAGCTGAAAATCATATTTTTTCTCTGTCCTATGGCTCGATCACGGAAACAATCCAAGCAGAAGAAGTGCTTAGAGAAGTCTCTAAAGTTCTGCATCTATGCAAAGCTGTTCTCCATCTGCTCAAGTCGGCGCAGGTCTTGAAGTACTACACGATGTGCATTCTCTTCGTTGGCCTTGGCTGCTTCTTCCAAGTCCTTATCCGCTTGCAACTTCAGCACCATTTCCTGAAGCTCTTTACTGGAGACGTGAAGCTTGGATGCATTGGATACTGTCCTTTGATTCACAGCTCCAGCACCATGCGGCAGCTTGGCTGACGAGGACTCCGGGTTTGCACTTGGGATGAGAGCAGTCTCGGAAGCGGCGGAAGCTCTGTATTTTCGGGTGGCCATGGATGGCATGGAAGATGAATCTGTTGCATTGGCAGATGCTACTTGACTCAAATGTCTGACCTCCGCAGTGGCAGCCTTCACTTTTTTGATTGCACTGGAAGTTCTTGCAAGCTTGGATTTGAGGTTGTGAAGTTCAGCTCTGTACTTCTCCTCTTCGGCTTTGAGTTCCTTGAGCCGCTCCTGTCGAACTCGTAGTCTGGATAGCTGCTGAATCTTTGTCGAAGTGCTGTCTGTGTCTCCGTGCACTTGCTGCACTTGCTGCACTTGCTGCACCTGCTGCACTTGCTGCACCTGCTGCACTGTCTTTTGGGATTCGAGTTCTCCAGGAACTCGGTTGTGAGCTCTGTCAGCTCTCACTGCCTTATCCGCTGCTAATTTGATCTTGGCGATGAGTCTTTTGGCAGCGGAAAGACGATCCTGAAGGTCACGCAGGTGGGCTTCCTTCTCAGCAACTTGAAGAGTCTCTCGCTTCTCCACATCCATCACTGAACTGGCTACTTCATTGGCCTCTCGTTTGATGTTGGCTGCTTCCACACTAATGGGCAATGCCTCAACCACTGCTTCCGATTGAAGAAGAGTGCTGCTTTCCTGTGCATGTGCCAGGACAGCTGCACACAGCATCCATTGGAACAAACGTGACGGCCATTCCATCGCCCCACAGGTGTCCGCGCGACACCAACTACGTTGAAACAGCTTTCTGCAGAAAGATATTCAAACGTGGATGTCACGGTGACAGCAGAATGCATTCCATCAAAACCTCAAAAGCAAAACTCTCCAATTTGTCAAACTGCAAAGATCCGCAAAGCGCATTGAGTCTTTTGCTTCGAACGCACAAGTGTCAAAGTCTGCAGCACGGTTGCGCGTACACCAACCCGAAAGCTGGACAATGATAATTCACTCAACGTCGCTTGGCTCGTCACCAACTTCACAGCAGCAATCTCAAAAAGACCACTGTTAAGGCCTGATCAAGAGGTGTTAATCTGCAGATGTTGAAAGGCATGCTGCGAGACAAATAGAGTTGCAACATTATTGCCCTGCAAAGTCAACAAGCCAGCAGCCACACCTGCAAAGCCGGCGATGCTGCAAAGCTTCTCTCTTCCAACTCCGAAACTTCTCCCTGGGCTTCCAGGTCTACCCAAGACCCCTTTTCAAAACTTTCAAACATGCAGACTTGTGCTGTGCTTGCAATTCAAACATGCAGAGCTGCACCGATGCAACTTGTGCTGATTTCCTCAGGTTGGCAAACAAATCTGTAGCAATTCGCATGGATTCTATGTCTCACATTGCGCCCAGTCTCGCCAAGCATGCATCTTTGTCAACGAGTTCCTGCAAGCGGTTCTTTCTCCATGTAAACTGTGCTGTCTGTGCTTTACTTGTGCTGTGCTTGAGCTCTGCAATCCATTGCTAAAGCTATAGCTCTGTCCTTGCCAAGGCAAGAATCACCGGACCACAGGCATTTCAGATTCTTGCTGCACGCATCCTGGCACGTTTGAGTACAAGCGGATGTACACAGCACAAGTTCCAACTGAACTGGCCTTTGTCTTCTCCAGGACGCATTCTGCCTCAACTCACTCACAGCTCCGGAAGGATGCAAATCATGAACCAGCTCCAGGATGCCAGCCTTGGAATAGGTGGCAGTGAACATATCCTCATTACCTCAGGATTTTGCTCATCCAGATCGAGACACAAAGCAACAAAGAACTTCAATATCTCTTCAAAGATCTTCAATCATTCTTTGCCAAAGATCCGCAAGTCTCATAGGAATAATAGATACTTCTTCCGTGCATGGTGCCGTTCAGGTATGTGGATACCTGGACATGAAGACTATCTCAGAATCTGCAACACTGTGTGACATCGCTGGCAACCTTCGGTGGCTGAAAGACCGAACAAGAACATGGATCCACCTCAGTGAATCAACAGGATGGCGGAAAACAAATCGAGAGAGAGAGAGAGAGAAATTGATGCAAAACAGATCGAAACAGCTACCGTGGACAGAAACAAATGGAGGGACAGACCCAGCACCTGAAGCACGTGAACGTGGCAACTGAGAATGTCACAAAGCACCATTTCCTCAGTGCTGCGACCAACCCAATCTGTCTGGAAGCAATGCTGCGCAAGCATTGTCGGAGTAAATAAACAATCTTTGCACTCTTGACAACCCGTTGCTTTCATCCAAGAATCTAAATCTAGACAACGCACCGAATTTATTAGGATACCCAAGATTTCTCTTGGAGTGAATTTTGCATTATCAAGTTCGGTATTCGGCCTTGTCTTTCAGAGAGCCTACTTCTTGCCAGAATTGTGACAGAAATGCGCTCCCGAAGCCTATTCTAGAGAGACCTTTGTTACGAGTGACTTGCACGAGCAAGTACAGCAAACTGCAGGAGCTACCTAAACGTAATAATTGGGGGAACCAGTAGCAACACTTCAATATCGAAATAACGGATACTGGGAAAGCACTTTCCAAAAGAGAACCTGAGAAGGGAGCGAGACTCAATCAACGGCATAGTGGAGGCGTGCTATGACAAAGATAGATTTTGCACACATAGAAAACTATGTGGGCAAGTCAGAAGAAGCGGACCGCAGGCTAGAACAAACAACCAGACCCATGTGGAAAGAAAGGTTGATAGATTGATGTAAAAAGCATAGTGGAACTGAGTCAGCTATTTGGTGAACAGTAGATTAGAGAGATGAGAAGGTAGACCTTACTCCACCCTTTGATTACTTCACTTCGCACCAGATCCCCACACACTTGGGGACCAACGGCATAAAGGCACAAAATCTTTGAACCTTTTTGTAGAATCTCCAAAAGAAAAAGGCCAAACAAAGAAAAATCATGAATGACCTTGGTTTGAACTACATCAGAGCCCCAACAGATCTGCACGGAGTTATGGAGGTTCTAGTGGTGAGCAAGGTCGCCAAGGAGAAGGACAGCCAGAACTGCCCTAGGATTTGGCAGGCAGCTACAAATGAGAACCATAGCTGCACTGCAATTTTGCGGAGGTGGACCAGTTGACCCAGAATCGCACTGCGTTTCCAAACGCTGGTGGTTGGTAGCATGGACGGCTGCAAACCGCACTGCCACTTGCTTGCACAGTGTCATCAGTGAGGTCGGGAGCCAGAACCGCACGGCTGGCCTGCTTGTCCCCCTATTGGAATTCCTTTGGCCTGTGGTGCCAATTTCAAATCGAAGCATCCCTTGCCTTTTTCAACTAAAACACCACCCACTAGGATTTTGACCCCTTTCGAAACCTAGAATGCACCTTTTACCTAGTCATTTAATGTCACTTTGCAAAAAAGAACACACCTACAACCGGAAGCCAGAAGTACCAGAAATTCAATTTTGCCCGGTTTGGTCACATTGGAAATGCTGACCTCCAAAACGCTACCATTCACATTGCTTTGATCCTCTACCACACACACCTCTTACAACCCAAAACAACACGAGACTACATCTGTTACTCCTCAATTCACATCCAAACATATTCATATTTTTATGAAGTTCATAGCGCATGGCTCCTCCGTCAACATTGGAAAGGACAGTGTGTTTGTCACATCCAGACCTCAAGCATCTCGAAGGTTTTCCTGCCCAACAAAATTTACTGAAACCCCCACCCAACTACCCCCTATACACACACAGTCTTTCGCATTCCAATGCACTCTCCACAAATGAAGCGGCGCAGCGGCACCATTGATTACACCCAAGCAGCCCACACAGGCAACTCTTCCTGTACTGGTACTTGAAGTAAGAACTCTGATAGGGGTTGTAGGTAGTTGAGGTTGGTAGGGGAACCAGTCACTTGGAACCCGTCAAAAAACTAGTCACTTTGAACAGGCCGAAACAGGTCACTTCACACGGGGCAGCAGGTGAATTGAGCACGTGTTCTTTTTTGACCTCGCGCCAAACCGCGCTTCAGATCAATCAATAGGTTTCCAGTCAATAGAGTACGCCTGATTATATATTGCCAAAAAGCCATGCATCGGGCAATGATGCTGATAGGCGCTCATGGTTCCACGCACAATGTCGATCGTCGATGAGGATCATGGCGCTAGCGATGATGATGCAGGCGCTGATCATATTGACTGATGTTAACCTTCCAAATTTTGTTTGTCCAAGCTGTCACCGAACAAACACGCGATAATTGCAACCGCACAGGGGGTAGAACCCCCATCACCATGAGCAAAAACAAAAAGCATTATAAATAAACCCAAAGAATTTGGTCACCGAATACGTGACGGGAGAACCGCGAGGAAGCCCAGAAAATAACAACCTCGAAGATGGGCATAACCACTGCACGTGAGATCAAACAACCAAAAACAAAAACAAGCGGAAAGCACAAAACCACAGAACAATAGAAGAAAAAAAGAAAACCACGAAAGCACCGAAGCATAAAACCAAAAAGCAAGAACAACAGATTTTCCCCACACCGTGCAGTAGCAGGAGAACTCTTTACAAGAGCCGTGTAGAAGATCGCTGTATAGTGGTGGTCTTTTTGCAAGATTACTGCAGGAGATCTTTGCATGAGGTCTTTGTAGAAGCTCTCTCCAAGAGACGTCGCGGGAGGACTCTTTACAAGAACCTGTAGAACATCTCTACATCGGGCGTCTCTGGGGCAAAACTGCTGTAGTTGATCTTTGCCCAAAAAGGTCTTCGATTCGTAGAAGCTCTTTCAATGACATGTTTACGCAAAATCGGGCATAAAGGAAGTCTCTACGCAAATCCCTTCGCAAGGTCTATCTCTACACAAAATCCTTGTTGCAGCAAACAATCCAGAAAACCAGCAAGCCAGAAAAAAGAACCTTGAACCCAGGAAAGCTGGAAGCCACTGAGAAATATTGAGAAATTGCATACAAGTGAAGCGACCACTTTGGAAAGGTTCAAAGCGACCCCACTTCCTTTGGTAGTTGGCCCCCAGTGGGCAGTAGGGTAAATGTGGGTAGCATGTATTTGGTAGCATGCACTTGGCACTTGGCAGGTACCTGTGGGTGGTATACAGGTGCTAGGGTGTAGGTCAGAGACAAGCACCAGGTATTACGTAGTAGGTAAATGTAGGTAAGAGGGAATTGTCGCCACTTCTGGGTAGGTACATGTACTGATAGAGTAATTGTGGGTGGTGCTAAGTAGTAGGTCGTCTGTGAATAATCGTAGGGAGTGTATGTAGTTGTAGGCAGACGCAGGTTTGGTAAGTAATAGCAGCTGCTGAGTAGTTGTAGGTGGTTATTGTAGGTGAATGGAGGCGGTAAAGGTAGTATAGATAGGTGGTGTTGGTAGGGGGTAGGCATTCAGAATTGGAATCTAGCTACATCTAGCTACTAGGTAGTACTCCATGTACTGGAAGTACGTAGCTTAGCATGTTGTGGCAGTAGCAGTGAGATGCGTTGGTTAGCCCGACATATTTAACACCTGTAGCCTTCGCAAATGTTTTTCTTCTCAATACTAAGATACTCCAAGCTTCCTGTTGCACCACTCCGGCTTGCTCCCGTTGACGGAACACTGAGGATGGTTGTCAAGATCCTTGGATCCCTGCTCCCTCCCTGCTCTCAAAAAGAAGCCGAGAAGATCCGAGACTGAAAAAAGTGACTCTGCTGACTCTGAATGCCCATATTGCATCATGGAATCCCATGCACCACATGAACCTCCCGCTTCTGCAGGATACAGCACCTGGAAAACGCCACCAAGTGGAGTCATGACAGGCATTGCAATCGGTTTTTTGAAGCATGACAGGTTCGACGTGTTCTGAACATGTACACCAGCAACCTCACATGCAGCCAAGAATCATTGTTGTTGTCAATTTCGAACTTCAGACTCCCTGCGGTCAAAAAAACAAAGGAAGATTTACAAAGCGGCAAATCAAAGCAGTCTGGTTTCCAATGGGGCAACGGGTCGTTGAACGGTTTGAAATCCAGCATTCCGCAATGATTGCATCATTAACTTGCAAAGAAAAACAGCTCGGTAGTAGATATGAACTCAAAACTTGATCGTCAAATTAAATCACTCTCACTTGTGCCACCCACATCGAAACGTGACAGTATGTACTTAGCCTGGCATGTTGTTGACACCAACGCATCTGCATCCACTGTTGCCCATAACCGCAACCTGACAGGATTGAAAGCCTTTGGATTCTCAAAAGGCTTTCAGGTCTTCAGGACAAAACTGGCCTGTGCTTCTTTCCCCCAGCTACCTCAGCATTGGAAAGCATATACGCTTTAAGTTGGCCGTCAACCCACTTTGTAAGCAAAGATTAAGGAGTAAGCAAGATATGAAAAGAATTTTGAATTCCAAAGCTGCACAGCGCTACACCTCGAACTTCAGAATTCGAAAGCTGAGTTGCTCCCACAAGTGGAGTACGAGTAGAAAAGGGGCATGTGCTTGTAACCTGGGCGACTCGCCAAGAGCTGCAGAATTTCCAATACCTGTCTCTGTCAGTCTCGGAGCCTGCAAATTGAACGTGTTGAACATGATGAATATGTTGTTTTCTGTTGACCTTTGGCTGTATCAACTCTCATATTATCATCTCATCCAGTCTTCTCTTTTTCAACATATTCATCTTTTTCGTCCTCTGTCATGTTCCTCTCCTACCTCTTACTTCTCTTCCTTTCTCCCTCCTCTACTCTGTCCTGTTTTCACTTCCTCTTCTCTTCCTCTCCTTTTCCCTTCCTCTCCGTTTCCTCGTTAGAGAGCTAAAGGGTTCGCGCAACTGCATTCTTTTGTATGCGGTTTATGATCAATCTTGTATGTGACCTTTTTCCTCATGTTGTACTTCATCTATCTTCATGTAATATCTTTTGTTTGCTGTGTTTACACATGTTAGATTTAAATTCTATTGACAGTCGTTGCACAGCAACGATTTCTGACACGAAAAGGTTTGACACTTTTGCTGACACCACGTTGTTTTTGACCAGTCAATTTTTTACACACGATCGGTGTTGACAAAACAATGTTTTTACACGGCAAAAAGAAAAATGTTGTGCTCACACAACCAAACCCTTTCCAGCAGGAAAAGTTTTTGGATTGACACAGCGGCTTTTGAATGTTTTCTCACTGCAAATCATTTAGACACCAAAGACTTTTGAACCATGTTTTTTGTCAACACTATCACACTTTTGCAGGAACTTCTCCTACACCACACTCAGGGACAGCCAAGCTTCAGTTTACAAAGTTTTAGAAAGCAGGGCCAAGCTCTTGGGCGAACCCTTTGATTCACAAAAATCTAATGAGCGAAGAATTACACTAGGCTAAGCACGAAGCTAAACACTAAGCGAAACACTAAGCTCTGTGTTTGTGACTTTCGAAGAGCCGAAAGCTCAGATAAGCCAACAGGTGCTCAGAGCTGAGGCCAACGCCAAAGCATATGCAGCAAGCTGAGATTGCCCGCTGCCAAGCTCCAAATATATATGATACAGATAGATAGATAGATATATATATATGTGTGTATATATCAATATGAATCTTCTATACATACATATTTGATGCAGATATAGATATTGAAATTCAGATAGAGAAAGCACGGTCCAAATTGAAGCCAAGCAGCGTGCAGTGGGCATGTAAGTGCTCATCGTGGGCAGCACATCTAGCTTGCATTGCCGAGGATCTACATAACACCAGGGCTGTTTGCACCACTCGCCGCCAGCTTTTGTGCAGTCAGGGTGGACTCCAGCATCCCAAGCGTCACAGCTGCTCCCAAGATCAGCGGGGTATTTCACCATTTTGCCGTCGATCAAGGTCACCGCCTCGCCCTCTAAGTTATCAAAACCGATACACGGGCAAGCTCCAGAGCCATACCGGGAGACATTGGGAGAAGCTAAAGGAACCGAAGGAACCGAAGGAACACTGGCATCAGACTTCTTCAAATTCATGGAGCGATTGAAAGTCGCATTTTCCACTGATGTATTCTCCGGAGAAGGCGGAGAAGGCTTGCTGTGCTCGGCGACTTGCTGTTTCGACTCTTGTTCTCTTGCGAGTTTTGAACTGGCAACGCTGCCAGTTGAGATCGTCCTCACCTCTTTTTCTTTGTCAGGGAGAGAATGGACTGGCTGGTCATCCTTTTCATGTGCATGTACCTCGAAAGCAGCGAAACAAAGAATGACTGGGAGGGAGACAAAGCAGCACAACCTCCACTAGTAATCGAAGACAACATTGCGAAAAACTGTTTGAACAATGCTCTGGCAAAAAGCTTAAAAACCTGGATCTGGGAAATACAATTCAACATCTGACGCCAATGGCCATCGTGTAAACCAACCAAGAGGCTATTTGTCTGGCATCCTGTGCTGCACCGAAAGCTTCTTTTTTGACTTCTTCCATCTCTCTCTCCCTGATGGATGATGAAATTCAAGGAATCCTGAATGAAACTAAGTTTTGAACCTTAAAAACCCGAAATGAAAAAGTGATAGAACTTAATGCCTATATCTAAAGTAATCAAAATAATGCTTTTTAAAGTGATGAAACTCGGAGTGCGCTGAGGCAAATGATCGGAGTCCGAGGGCTTTGCATTCGCTGAAGCGCATCCTGGAAGTGCAGCATGTGCAGAGACTTCAAAGAGATAATAAAAGATTTAAAAATAGAAATTTAGAATATAAATAGACTTATATGTATGTTTTGAATTTTCCCAATCATTAAAAATATGAATAAAAATGTATACAGCTGTTCGTAGAATTGGCTCAGAGTTCAACCTCTCAAACCAGGCGCCTTCGTTTGAGCAATCTCTGCCTTCAGACCGGAAATCTCGCGTTCTTTCGCAACAACCTGAAATGAGGAAAATGAGGACTATGCAAAGTTTTCTCACACACAACTGCACAGTTAAAAAGACACAATCAAAGCCTCATCATCTAGACTTCCCTCATTCAGAACCTCGCAAGACAGAATGAGATGGATCTCCAGAATCTAAGCGGGTTTCTATTGTTGCGCAAAAATGTCCTGCCTCGGTGACATGTGGCGTATCTCTTTCAAAGTTGTCCCTCAGCTCAAGCCGGACTCGAAGAAGAATGGTTGGATCGCAAGGAAAAGAGGGGTAAAATCACTCGGAACACTTTGATGTTTTCTAATCTGCACGTCTCTGAAAGCCAGGTGCTGGCGAGTCTTGGCACCAATGACTCCTGGAGCGATGCTGAAGCACAACAGTAACACGAAACATGAGAGACAGTAGCACTAAACTAAGCATGCTAAAGTGGAAACCGCAGAAACAGAGTTTCCAAATTTGGAAAAGATGGCCTGTCAAACAAAGCGAGGCTTGGAGACAAGCTACGACAAACTTCATTGGGACGAAAATTGAAACCTTTGAGCCGCAGTGCGAGACACAGGAAACATCAACACAAGTCAGTGATAAACAGTTTGATTATCTTTCCAAAAAATGACACAATTCTTGGCTGCTGCACCGTGACACTAACTTGCATGGTCAAGAAATTCCATGGAAGAAATATGATCTTGATTAGCAGTCTATCTCTCTGAGACCCTTACATAGATGTCTGAAATTATATATTCCGAGTTTTGTGGATGGACCTTCCTGTGATGTCTGTACCGAATCTTTGCAAGTTTCACTCTTGCCGAATCGCCTTGTACCAAAAACCACAACTACTAACAAGATACATACCGTGTTAGTAAGGAAATCATCTGCATCAAAGAGAAGCAGAGATGCTGGTGCGTGATGACCCTAGTCTGCATTCACTTGTTAGCAACCGCAAGAGCTCAGTAACTTTAGCGGGGCGGGGCATTTTTGGAATCTGCATGCGGGTTTGAATATCATCCTGGGAGGCTTGAAAGTCTGTATCTGTGAGAAAATTCACCTTGAGATGATGGGTGCAGGTGATTTTGAACCCAACAAACATAGTATGGGATGGTGCGGGAGGGTATGGAACGTCAAAATGCTCAAACAAAACGAGGTTGTGAGAGGACCTGTCGGCGAACACCGTGGCAGGACACTAATGACGTTTCAATATCCGGACAATATCCAGAGTCTTCCAATGTTGCGGGACACTCTTGGAAGAGGCACTTGGAAGATTTTGATGTGAGCTGAACTGCACCAAAGAGATCAAGAGGAGACAAGTGAATGATCTCAATGCACGACAAAGATTAAGAGACCCACAGAGATGAAGACGGTACAAATGAACGATTTTAATACTCGACAAAGACCAACAGGCCCAATGGGGATGAAGAAGGGAAAAGTGAATGATCATAATGATCGACGGGGGCTCAAAAAGGCAAAAACGTGAAGAGCGGATAAGTGACTGATTTTAATGCTGGACATGGACTAAGACCCAAAGAGGGAAGTAGGCAACAAATGAATGATGTTAATGTTTGACAGACTAAGAGCTCCAAACAGATGAAGAAGGGACAAATGAATGATTTTTTCAATTTTCTTGTTCAATTGTTTCAATGGTTTTCCAATTATTTTCGCAGCTCTCTTTTCATTTTTTTTTGATTTTTCCACTTGTTTTTTGAATTTTTGTCCCCCACCTCCAATTGACGGTTGTTAGATTTTATGTTAGTTGACTCGTCCTCTTTCTCGCCGCGCCTCAACCACGACCATCCACGCCCAGTGTTCGCTGCCGGACCTCAACCACCACCATCCACCACGACCATCCACGCCCAGCGTTCGCTGCCGGACCTCAACCACGACCATCCACGCCCAGCGTTCGCTGCCGGACCTCAACCACAACCATCCACGCGAACCGTTCGCTGCCGGACCTCAACCACGACCATCCACGCCCAGCGTTCGCTGCCGGACCTCAACCACGACCATCCACGCCCAGTGTTCGCTCCGGCCCTCAACCGTGACCATCCACGCCCTGTGTTCGCTGCCGGAACCTGCCAAAAGCTATGCCAGATAGAGTGCCAAAAACTATGCCAAATAGAATGCCAGAAGCTGTGCCAAATAGAACGTCAATTTTTTTCTGCGACCCCAAGCCAAGGCGGCTCGAAAGCAATCATCAACTCAAAAAGCCTAAAGAGTAAGCTGTACAGCTGTTTTTTCTCCGGGAGCGCCGCTTTAGCACTGGTGGCTGCGGTCACGAATCACAACTACAAAGCGTTCAAGGATCCCAATCCATGAAAAGGCAGAGCGAACGAGATCAGTGAAGGAAATGCCGGTATTGTGCTTCACCATAGCAACAAAAGGATGGCAAGGAAAGCCAATGCACCAAAGTGCACGGGCGATTATTCCCAAATACTCATTTTTTTGCCTGGTGTAGTGCCGCTGTGGCGCTAAGCCTCGGTCACAAGTACAGACTGCGAAGGTGAAAAGAAGAAACAGGCGCCATAAAGATGAGCAAAAACCAAGGGGGAGCCAACAAAAGACCAAGCCGGAACCAGCAGAAACAACCAAGAACCACCCCCAAAAAAGACCAAAACCAGAAGAACCAGGAACCAACACGGCACCAATGGACGTTAGCTAGGTGAAACTTCCGCACTCACTCAACTCACGTGTTGATGTTCAGGTCATCAGCATCTTGTATCATCATCTTGCCGGATCATCCAATACCACAACCCCGCTACCAGCAAGTCACTGTGCAATCGGTGCAAAGTGCATCAAAGCTGTGTAGGCTGTTTGCGGCTGTAAGCAATGCATGTCATGCACTTCTCCAGGTAGGCAGAACAGTATCAAGACAATCCAAGAATTCAAAAAGAGTTCATCAATAATGGCCTGAATGTCACGTAATGCAAGTGAAGCAGTCAAAAGTGAAGCGAAGGGGAAGAGGGGGGCGGCACCCCTAATTAGCCAAGCTGGTTTTTTGCTGAGACCTCCCCAGAGGGCCCAGATGCAACGAAATTGCCTGACCAAGGTCAGGATAGCCGCACCTTCTTGCATCCATCCTGTGCCAGATAGCATCAACAGTCATGCGAGTGAAGGTACATGGAATTGTGGCCATGTTCTTGCAAAGGTCGATTCAACATAGTGAACCCTCGCCAATGAATGAATTTGGGCACCAACCAGCAGGCGCAACTCCCCGACGGAAATCACCAAGACGAGAGGTTTGACAGGGACACACCACAAGCCCTCACCAGAGACCCACGAGATTATTCCCAAATACTTACAATGCACTCAGCCTGAAGCGCAAATGACACCGCCAAGAGGATAGTGTATTATTTCAGCATGGCCAAACAATGTTATGATCATGATGGTGCTCCTCAAGATAGACTTCTAAATCTAAAAATTGTTTGCTTTGGTTTCCTCATGTTCCCTCCTTTCCTACAGATATACTGCTGCTGCTTACTTGCCTGCTTCGTAGCAGAATCAGTCCAACCAAACATGTTTGTTTGGCAAACCAAATGGGCAGGCCCGGCAATCCTTTCGCCATTCTGATTAACACCAGCCCACAAAACTTGCTGGTTTGAGATAGAATCATGCTTCTTATGAATGACTGGTGACTGGTGGCTGGTGTCAGGTGTTCCAACCAGTGATAAGATAGATAGAGACTGAACCAAATAGATAGATGAGGAGGATATGTACAATGTACAAATGTACCATGATGAACACATGATACTTTGAAATACCCGGTATAGCTTGCCAAAAGCGATGATAAACACATAAATACCTAGTTCCATTCACTTGAAGTAATTGGTACATCATTGATACATAATTTTTTTTATCAACACATCTTTAGCTGCAGTGCACTGACAACTGATTGAAGCCGCTCTTCTTTTTTCCACGCGGTGACATGGGGCAAACGTCCAAGGTTCAATTCTGAAGCAAGGCTATCTGCGAAAATCGACTGTCCATTGATGCCACATCGAATGCACTGAAGAGTTTATCTATCAAGCAAATGGATGGCACTTTACCCCGACGAGCAAATCGGGTGGGAACGACGGCACAGAGTGGGGTGGGATCGATTTGCACAGCTCAGGAAAGCTGAACACCCACCTCCCACCCTGTGAGCCAAGTGGCCACAGCCATTGAGGTATCACTGCAGCCCGAGAGGTTTCTCTTAAAGATGTTATGATAACACGCTATCGAGATTCGAATGCTTGTGTTTTTTTGGCGGGCCTTATTACAACAAATCCTCACTTTGCAAGCAGTCACTTCCAGATCTTTGTTTTTTCCCGCAATTGATTTTCCGCAAATGGTTTGTTTGCCCGCTTGAAACCCAATCGCCCAAAGTGCAATTTCCAAAAAAAACATGCACAAAATCAACATGTTGCGGTCATGAACTATGTACCCCCCACCTCCCACACTTGTTTTTCTTGCTGACAGTCTCCTGCATCCAAAACATGCCCACCAAAACACTACCATCACAAATAACCAGCACACGGTCACAACAAGAACAACAACAACAACAACAACAACAACAACAACAACAACAACAACAACAACAACAACCAGATC
>VSDK01020118.1:119941-137186 GCA_009767595.1 Symbiodinium kawagutii | reverse complement strand
ATACAGACATACAGACATACAGACATACAGACATACAGACATACAGACATACAGACATACAGACATACAGACATACAGACATACAGACATACAGACACACAGACATACAGACATACATACATACAGACATACAGACATACAGACAGACAGACAGACGGACGGACGGACGGACAGACAGACAGACAGACATACACACCTAGTTGGATACATGTTCTCACACAACATGATTATGCTGTATAGATGAAACTTGTAGATATGCATGCATGCGCACGCATGTATATATGTACATATGTGTTTGAAATATACACATCACTTTTGCACATTCATCTAGTTGCTAGCGGTTATGGTCTTAGCCAAGAACTCATGAAGTTCGCGTGGCTGGCCAGCCCGGGCCCTCGCTGCCGAGATAGCAACCTGCAGCAGCGATCAGGGAGCAGCGGGGCTTCTCAGCTCCGTTGATCAACATGCATACATGCATACATGCATACATGCATACATGCATGCATACATGCATACATGCATGCATACATGCATACATACATACATACACCCATACATACATACATACATACATACATACATACATACATACATACATACATACATACATACATACATACACACTCATGGTCACACACCTACGCACACATACGCGCATACATACATACATACATACATACATACATACATACCTACCTACCTACCTACATTCATTCATTCATTCATTCATTCATTCATTCATTCATTCATTCATTCATTCATTCATTCATACATACATACATACATACATACATACATACATACACACTCGTGGTCACACACCTACGCACGCATACGCGCATACATACCTACCTACCTACATACATACATACAGACATACATACAGACATACAGACATACAGACATACAGACATACAGACATACAGACATACAGACACACAGACATACAGACAGACAGACAGACAGACAGACGGACAGACAGACAGACAGACAGACAGACGGACAGACAGACAGACAGACAGACAGACGGACAGACAGACAGACAGACAGACAGACCGACGGACAGACAGACAGACAGACAGACAGACAGACAGAGATATATACATACATACATGCATGCATACATACATACGTACATACATACATACATACATGCAAGCAATACATTTTTCCTTTGTATGATCGGACCATCCACCACCATGAGCAATATCATCTCCCACCAATCCCACCCCCCAAACCCACTTTGTTTTCTGCGTGCTAATAACATTGTTCGCGGGTGCGCATCCCACCCCCTCCCACCCCAAACCCATTCTGTTCTCTGCGTCCTAATAGCATTGTTTGCGGGCGCAAATGAACGTAAACATCCCACCCCCGTCCCTACCCCAAATCCAGTTCCCAAGTGTGCGCAGGCGCAAATGATCCGTTTTGTGTGCATAGATGGTCAAAAAATGTTTTTTTTTTTTTTTTTTGTGCGCAGATGGTCTAATTTTGTGTGTGTGTGTGCAGATGATCCATACCAATATTAATATCTTCATTTTGTGTGCGCAGATGATCCAATTTTGTGTGTGCAGACGATCCCCCGACCAATATTAATTTTGTCATAATCATGACAGTAGTCAAAATTGCTTTATAATGATACCAATGATGGAAATAATCATGAACAAAGTCATGACAATATCAGTGATGACCATGGAGGTAATAATAACAATGATCGCAACAGTGATAGTCGTAAAAGATAGAATCAGCAGCTTTTACAATAAATTCAGCGCCCGCGCCACAAACACTATGACCAACATCATCGTCATCATCCTCATCGTATCACTGTCATCACCGTCAGCGTCCCTATCAGCATCATATCAGCATCATATCAGCGTCATATCAGCATCATCGCAAAGATGAGCATCATCATCGTCGTTATTGTAGCTGTTTTTATCCTCCTCACCTTCATGATCATCAGCAGCATCATCAGTACCATCATCATATTCACCGCCAACATCATCATCACAATCAACATCATCATCATCATCATCATCATCATCATCATCATCATCATCATCATCACCAACATCATCATCATCATCATCATCATCATCATCATCATCATCATCATCATCATCATCATCCTCATCCTCATCAGCATTTTCATCACGGTCCTCATTGTTGTCATTTTCAGCATCATTGTAGCAGTCGCATCATCAATGGTTTCATCATCATGGAACCATCATCTTTGGTATCATCACCAGTGGTATCATCACCATGGTATCATCGTCACGGTATGATCATCACGGTATCATCGTCAAGGTGTCATCCTCATCATCATGGTCTCATGTTCATTTTCACCTTCTTCATCATCATCATCATCATCATCATCATCATCATCATCCATTATTTGTTATCACCGTCGTTGTTTCTATTGTCACTGTCACCATCATGATGATTTTGCGGTGGCCGCCATCATGGCCATCGTCACTATCATGATCATCGTCATCATCGTCATGGTCAGCGTCATCATCATCCTCGAAATCGAATTTTTTTGCTGCTTGGTATTTATGATCAAATGCAAAACTAATGACCAGAATCATCACAAACATGGAAATACCAAAATCCTCATTATCATGACAGTAATCAAAACTGATCAACGATACCAATCATGGAAATAATCATGAACCAAATCATGACAATATGAATTATGACCATGAAGGTAAAAACAACTATCGGAACAGTGATAGTTGTAAAAATAACATGTCATGAAGATAATGACGGTGATGAAAAGAGTGATAGTCAAAAAAGCACGGTCAGAAACATTAGAACAATCAAGAGAAATAAAAAAGAAAATGGCAATAAATCTCGGTCTTGTCACAAACATCATCATCAGCATCATCATCATCATCATCATCATCAGCATCATCATCATCATCATCATCATCATCATCATCATCATCATCATCATCATCATGATCATCATCATCATCATGATCATCATCATGATCATGATTGTGACCATCATGATCATCATCATGATCATGATTGTGACCATCATGATCATCATCATCATCGTCATGATATGTCATGATCATCATCATCATCATCATCATCATCATCATCATCATCATCATCATCATCATCATCATCATCATCATCATCATCATAGTCATCATCATCATCATCATCATCATCATCATCATCACCATCAGCATCCTCAGCATAACCATCATCATCATCATCACCATCATCATCATCGTCATCATCATCATCGTCGTCGTCATCATCATCTTCTTCATTATCTTCTTCGTCATCTCAAACGTCATCGTCGTCGTGATCGTGATCGTCATTGGCAATACCATCGTCATTGTCATCATCATCGTCATGGTCATTGTCATTGTCATTGCCATCATCATTGTCATGGGCATCACCATCGTCATTGTCATCGTCATCGTCGTCGTCATTGTCATCGCCATCGTCAGTGTCACCGTCATCGCCATTGCATTGTCATCGTCATTGTTTTTGTGTGTTTTTGTCATCGTCATCGTCATTGTCATCACCATCGTCATTGTCATTTTCATCGTGATCGTCATACAGTCATGGTCATTATCATTGTCATCACCACCTTTCTTGCCATCGTCATCGTGATCGTCATTGTCATTTTCATCGTGATCGTCATTGTCATTTTCATCGTGATCGTCATTGTCATCACCATCGCCATTGTCATCGTCATTGTCATCGCCATTCTCATCGGCGTCACCATTGTCATCATCATCGTTATTACCATCGTCATTGTCATTTTCATCGTGATCGTCATATAGTCATGGTCATCGTCATTGTCATCACCATCGTTATTGTCATCGTCATCATCATTGTCATCACCATCGTGATCGTCATTGCCATTACCATTGTCTTTGTCATCGTCATCGTCATTGTCATCACCATCGTCATTGTCATCGTCATCGTCATTGTCATCACCATTGTCATTGTCATCGTCATCGTCTTTGTCATCGCAATCGTTTTTCCTCTATTTTCTTTCCCTTTTCGCATCCGTTCCTCCAGTGGAGACTGTTAGAATTTTGTGACGCCTGGGGGTTGTCAGGTCCCACAAAGAATACGATTTGATTGTTATTCAAATGTTATTGATAATCGCATATTGTTTGTTTTCCTCTATTTTTTTACTGACGTTTTCTCATCAGAGTTCTGCGTTTTGTGAAATGAAATCATGAAGTTGAAAGAATGACATTGTGGGTGGTGCCAGCGGCTGACATGTTTGTGCTGTGATGGGCGATGCCAATCGCACCTTGATCAGAAATGGTCAAAAAGTGCTCTAATTGTTTTCATTTTAAAAATGTTTAAGGCATATTCACAGTTGAAGCCTCCGAGGAGACGTCAAGTTCAAGCCGACAGAGCTTGCAACTGAGTTGGGGCATCACGCTGATTAGTGCTGCTGGTGGGAGGCACGCTGCGGACTGTTGCCGAGACTTTCCTTCACAGCATAACTTTGTCACCATCAACTGACTAGCGCATTCTCACCAACATGGTCACATGATGCTACATGCTGCACTTGGGAGCGGTTTCGGGTTTGGGTGTTGAAGAGCGTTGTCGTGCATCAAATTGTGTTGGGTGTTGCAAACATCATTCTCAATGTGTTGAAACATTATGTAGTCTTCTCAACGATTTGTGAACACATGAGTCCTGTCAAAAAGTCGAACATAAGTCATGGCAAGTGCAGCAGAGAACGCTGAAATTAGGATGTAATGCGGTTTGTTTGTATGTGTGGCAAGTTGATGTATTGCTATTCCGATGCCTTTGACTAGTCACGCAGATTAGTCAGCATGATCTTGATGCCGAGCTGCCTGGCAGGTACAGACTATGCTGGTGTGCAGGCAGCTTTGCGTGTACGTCCATATCAAACCATCAAGTAGATGTGGGCTCATTCTCAGTGCTGGGACCCCAGCTTCAGCCTTTTGGTCAGCACAGGACCTGTGTTTCCGGGCAGACATGCAGGATCAGTGGCTTGCTCCTGGAGTCAGCATCTGACTTCAACAGCATCATGGTTCTGAGCACATGTGGGAGTGCAGATGCTGTCATAGCTGGCTGGCCTCTTGGGGCTGTTGCCTCCCAGCTCACGGCCAGCGGATCATCTGCATATTGGGGTGAGATTGTTCAAGCCAAAGGTGGTCAATACCGTTTGTGTTGGTGCAGCGGCATGTGCGATTTGGTTGAGAAGTTCAGTGCTGACTTGGGCAGAATGTCACTGATAGGACCTGCTCCTCTTCAGTATGCTCGCACTTGCATTAGCGGAAGGCAATGTGCTTTTGATGGTCTCGAGGGAGAGGGTCTCAGCGCTTTGGATTCAATTCAGCTCTTAGACACATGTGGAACGTTTTCTGCAGCGAAGGGTGTGCCCCTGGCCGGTCACAATGTGAGCTTGCCAAGGGGAGCTGTCAGTTGGGGAAGTCTTCCCTTTTCTGGTCCTGGAGGACGCTACAAGTTGTGCTGGTGCTCTGCCAATTTCAAGTGCGGTCTAGAAGAGCATCGACTGGAAATCGGTTTCCTTGATGTGATCGGACCACGACCTTTATCCCAAGATCGTACATGCATCAGCGGTTCAACGTGCTTTAGTCCAGCACTCACCGGGTATCACATTGGATTGGGTAGCCAGGTTGCTCTTTTGTCAAGCTGTGGCATGGGATCTGAAAGTGTGAAGGAAGACATCAGCAGCGCGCAATGGAGCAAAGGAATCCTAAGTGCACCTGGCGGTCAATATCGTGTTTGCTGGTGCTTGCCAGATGAACAGACAACTTTGTATCAAGGGATTGCCAACACATCGTTGAGGAATACGACAGATTGCAGTCGCTGGGCTCACTTCCAAGTGGATGTTGGTGCACTGAAGGTGATCGGTCCAGCCCCTTGGGATCAGCGACAAACATGCATCAGTGGACAAACTTGCAGCCTTGCAATTCAGGGGGAAAGTTCTTTGCTGACAGCCAGAGTTCTCATCCTCGACACTTGTGGTGTTGGTGCTGGCTTTCCTGGAGGTCTCTTTGTGCCCGATGGAGTAGATCGAAATTCATCACTCTTTCGCATGCAAAATGTACAAGAGATCAGGCTGGCACAAGGAGGCACATACAGGCTTTGTTGGTGTGCCGGGACCACTCTTGATTGGCAGAACATCACTGAAGGATGTTTGGAGTCAGATAAATTTCAAACTGATTTCGGTTCAGTGGACATTGCAGGCCCTGCGCCTTTGGAGCAAGACCGCACTTGTGTCAGTGGTTTGCCTTGTGAACTGCAGGGTATACAAGGCATGTACTTAAGCCAGGATGGTGACAAAGTCTTAATCCTCGACACGTGTGGCATTTCTAGCATGACACCAACGAAGTTTCCCGCTGCTGGCATGGCGCAAATTGTCTCTCAAAGTGGAGCCTCACTGAGTTGGAGCTCGCCGCTGACTGCACCAGGTGGGAGGTACAAACTTTGTTGGTGCAGTGCGTATCAAGACTGCGAGACATCAGAGCAATTTCGTTCAGTCATCGGCACCTTGACTCTTGTTGGGCCGCAGATCACCCATTCGCGAACATGTGTTAGTGGTCAGATCTGCAAGTTGGAAGGCTTGACAGGCTACTATACATCGGATCAAAACATGCTCGCAATTTTGGACACATGCGCTCAAGTTGAACACTTGACAGAAAACGCAACAGGAAATTCAAGCAGGCGAGCGCATTTGAGTACCTTGGATCTTCTGTTTGCCAGGTTAGCAAGTAGTGGAGCCAGTGTGGACTTTGGCACCATCGCTGCAGCATCAGGTGGTTCATACCGCTTGTGCTGGTGCCCAATGGTCGATGGATTGTCCAACTTGACCGTGGTTCTGAACGGCAGTGACATAAACCGAACCAGTCTTGTCGACTGCTTCAAAGTGGACATGGGTGAGCTCCACCTCGTTGGACCTGTGTCGTCTGAATCAAGAACATGTGTGAGTGGCAGAGCATGTATTCTTGATGGTTTTCATGGGAAGTGGCTGCTTGACACAGACCGGGTTTTCGTCATGGACACTTGCGGTCAGCAAGTGGCAAACGGCTTCGACTCTCAAGGAGCAGCTTTGGTTCAGTCCATCGGCACTGTCCAGTGGGCCATGCAACCCATCACGGCCACAGGCGGCCAATATCGCATGTGCTGGTGCTCTCTTGTGAATTCATCCGCAGATTCGACAAATGTTTCCCATGGTTCAGTGCCATGTGAAGCCGCACATGGGGATGCCTTCTTGACAGATGTTGGAACTTTGCATGTTCTTGGTCCAAGTTCGGTTTCTCATAGGTGGACTTGTGTCAGTGGCCAGAGCTGCAAGATCAGCGGAATTGAAGGAAAGGGGTTATCAGACTTGGACAGCATCATGGTATTGCAAACCTGTGCCACGGCCGCAGTGGTTTCAGGGTTCCCACTGTCCGGGGAGGCTGAGGTAATCTTGGGCGAAGGAGTTGAAGCTTCCTGGCTGACAGCAGTGAGTGCAGCTGGTGGCATCTATCAGCTATGTTGGTGTAGTGAGCCCGGAGCAAGGGACCACAATATCACAGGTTGTGCAGCTCCAGAGCATGCAGTGAGCTTCGGATCTCTTACGGTGCTGGGACCTTCACCGATGTCCCAAGTTGCAACTTGCATCTCAGGACAGAGCTGCAGAGTGGATGGAATGACAGGCCTTGGTTTGACTGCAACGGATCTCGTTGCTGTAATGGACACCTGTGGAGTGGCTTCAGCCATTCCAAAGTGGGGAGACGAAGGCGTTGCTCAGACACTTCTTGGCATGGACTCTGTCGCTTCGTTCTCATGGTTGTCTTCAGTTTCAGCACCAGGCGGACAGTACAGGCTTTGCTGGGGCTGGTCTCTCATGGCAAACCACTCCGTGAGACTCCAGGACAGTTGAAGCCTTTGTCATTTTTGTGCATGCCGCGGTTTGCAAATGCCAACAAATATCTTGGGAGCTTTGCGGTTTGTAGCGTTCTTGAGCAGGGTTGCTGGGTCCTCCCGAATCCGGACTACCTATATATCTATCTATCTCTCTATCTATCTACAAAGCTACTTATCTACCTATCTACCTATCTACGTATCTACCTCTGCCTATCTGCCTATTTGCCTATCGACCTATCTGCCTATCTGCCTCTGCCTATCTGCTTATCTGCCTATCTGCCTATCTGCCTATCTGCATATCTACCTATCTACCTATCTGCCTCTCTGCCTATCTGCATATCTGCCTATCTGCCTAGGTGCCTATTTGCCTATCTACATATCTGCCTATCTGCCTAGGTGCCTATTTGCCTATCTACATATCTGCCTATCTGCCTAGGTGCCTATTTGCCTATCTACATATCTGCCTATCTGCCTATCTGCCCATCTGCCTATCTGCAATCAATCAATCAATCAATCAATCAATCAATCAATCAATCAATCAATCAATCAATCAATCAATCAATCAATCAATCAATCAATCAATCAATCAATCCATCAATCCTACCTACCTACCTATCTACCTACCTATCTACCTATCTAACCACCACCACCACCACCACCACCACCACCACCACCACCAACTTCAACCGCAACCGCAACAGCAACGGCAATGACAACTTCAACAGCAACAGCAACAGCAAACGCAGCAGCAAAAGCAGCAGCAACAGCAACAGCAACAGCAACAGCAACAGCAACCGCAACATCAACATCAACATCAACAGCAACAGGCAGCAGCCAACAGAAACAGCAGCAGCAACATCAACAGCTAAAGCCAGCAGCCAACAGAAAAAGCCGACAGCAACAGTAACAGCCCAAAGCAACAAGAACGACAACGACAAGCAAAACCACAACTGCAACATACCGCAACCACAACCACATCCAAAACAATCTCCAGCCCCAACAACAACAGCAACATCAACAGCGACAGCAACAGCAAAAGCAAAAGCAACAGCAGCAACAGCCAACAGCCAACAGCAGTAGAAGCAGCCAACATCAACAAGCACAACAAAAGCAACAACATCAACTGCATCAACTGTAGCAAGAGCAGCAGCAACAGCAGCAACAGCAGCAACAGCAGCAACAACAAAAGCAAACACAACAAGGTAGGAAACAACAAAGACAACGACGCAAACAGCAATGACAACAACCTCAACCAATCCACAGGCAGTAGCACTGTCCGAAACATGCGACACACAACCATGAATGAAAGCTGTTAGCATCTTCGTTCAGAGTTTCCAACGCCATGAGATGAGAGTTTCTAGCTTCACATCTTCGGAGATGCTGGATCATGAATGTTGAAAGCACGTTTCTTTGATTGTCTGGATTGATTTTGAAGATTCGAACTTGCAACGCAGGATTTCACAGTGGACTTCGGAACGATGCTTGTCATTGGGCCCAGTACAGCCGCAATTGCTACCTGTGTCCATGGGCAGGATTGCTTGGCAGTTGTGAAGGGGATCCATCTCTCCACAAATGACACGGTGTGGGCATCCGAGACGTGTAGCGTTCATTCAACGACAGACATGATGTTTTTTGTGCACAAAAGTCTTGCAGAGTTTGATGGGACAAGCACATTGATACTCAAAAACAGTTTGCCAGTTGGTTTGGGGGGTCAGTACAAGTTGTGTTGGTGTGGCAGTAATTCTGCTTGTTCCAATGCTCAAGGCCACTCTGTTGAAGCAGGCGATCTCATTTTGCAAGGTCCATCTTCTAGCCAACAGGATCGGACTTGTGTAAGTGGGCGCACATGTGTGGTAGATGGCATCCAGGGACAAGGTTTGCTGGATTCAGACGTGTACCTGATCCAAGACACTTGTGGCAACAACCAAATCTTGGCATCCACCGTGAAAGCTGGTCAAAGCGTACATGTAACCGCAAGCGGTGCTGTTGTTAACTGGGGCCGTCAGTCTCCGCACACTATGGCTGGAGGATTGTACAAACTGTGCTGGTGCACTGACCGAATAACTGATGCTAACATTTCTTCGCAGAGCCTTTGCACGTCGGCGCCAGCTTACATGCCTACAGTTGGAAATCTGGCACTCCGTGGTCCTGCGCCACTGCAACAGGATAGAACATGTATCAGTGGAAAGGTTTGCAAGGTCGAGGACATTGCCGGATTTTTCTTGGATTTCCTTGGCGATTCCGTAGCCATACTCGACACATGTGGCAATTCTCCAAGACAAAGTGCCTCAAGAGAAACTTTCCCGTCCAAGCTGCAAACAGGGGGATCTATAGACTTTGGTTGGAGCTCTAGTTTGCTGACAGGTGGACGTTACAGATTGTGTTGGTGCGGGACAAATGCTGCAGAAGCGTTTAACTCAACACGGCAGTCAAATAGCAGCCATTGCAGTTTGTTTACTGATTTCCAAGTGGACTTTGGAGCTCTTGACATAGTTGGTCCTGGGGAAAACCAGGAGGACTCTACGTGCGTCAGCGGTCGTGTTTGCAATATTCGGCACATCAAAGGGCATTGGATGGATTCAGCACTTGGCCACTTCTTGATTCTCGACACCTGCAGCATGCCCATGCGCACTCCTACTAGCCACTTTGGGCAGGGACATGGAAATCGATCAGTTGTATCTACAGGTAACTTCTCCTCACCAATTTTTGTGCTTGAGGACATTCCTGCGATTGGTGGTGAATATCGGCTTTGTTGGTGTGGGCGAAATGCTGCTGGTGGTTGCCTTGCAGAAACCGCTTTTGCCGATGCTGGGCGAGTCTTTGTTCTGGGTCCCCGACCTTTGCAGCAAGATCGGACATGTACTGCTGGCCGAAGCTGCACGGTACGGGACATTCTTGGATTCGGATTGTCCAGGAAGACACAGGCCATGATTCTAGACACGTGTGGCGTTGCCTCCTTTGGGGTTGGTATTGCAACAGCAGGCACGTCTATGGCAAACAGATCATCGTTTGTTTGGGAGAAGATAACTGCCAAGGGCGGGCAGTATCGGATGTGTTGGTGTGCCGACGCTGACATGGTGGCTTTTGCCAGTATCCCAGCCAAGCCAGAGATGAGCTCGCTGAAGCATTGTGCAAGCCCAGAGGATTTTAATGTTGACTTTGGAAGACTTGATTTGATCGGCCCACACCAAGTAGATCAAAGCTTCACTTGCGTAAGTGGACAGAGCTGCGTTTTGAAAGGATTCCAATATGAGATGTCGCTTGGTGATTTGGTACTCGTGCTTGACACATGTGGCAAGGGCACAAGCTTGGTGCCTCATTGGCTTCAGGAGCCTGTTTTGGCATTGCCAGTGAACTTGTCGTTCTCATGGGGCAGCATCCGCCAAACCCCACAAGGTGGTGAATACAGGCTGTGTTGGTGTTCAAAGCGTCCGGCAGAGGGTGCCTGGAGTTTAAGCAACATGACTGACGGAAGCCCTTGCCAAGCAGCAGAGCACTTTGCAGTGGACTTCGGAAGCTTACGCATGATTGGCCCGGTCTCGACACACACCCGCACTTGCGTGGTCGGATATCCATGCCGGATAGCTGGGCTGGAGGGGAAAGACCTTCAGGTGGGTGATTCCTACCTCATTTTGGATACGTGTGGACTTGCAAGTCATCTCCCATCCGCACCTGCAGGATTTTTGCAAACTGCCACTGGCGCTCTTGGCACTGAGATCTTGTTTCCAGTCGTGACCTCAAGCGGAGGTGTGTACAGGATTTGTTGGTGTGCGCAAGGCTTTCCTTGCCAGGGCTTCGATGATTTCAGGGTTGACGCTGGGCAACTGGTTTTACAAGGTGTTCTGCCCGAGCAGACTTTTACTTGCATTCGAGGAAGACCCTGTCATGTCTCACACATCCAAGGAGTTTATGTTGGGTCGCAGACTGCCGAGTTCCTGCTCATGGCTACATGTAGTTCAAATCCTGGAAGTTTGATGAACAGTGCAGTGGCAAGTGCAAGAGCAGTCCCTGGAACCGATGTTTGGTGGGAAATGAGTTTGACTTTGCCAGGTGGCCAGTATCGGCTATGCTGGTGCGCCAACATACACGGCGATAGTGCAACTTGGGCCGACAATTCCACTATCTCAACTTCAGAGTGGCAGGAGCTCTCACTCGCTTCGCCTGGTTTGCCTGGACCCTCATTCAATTTGACACGTTACAATCAGAGTGCTTGTCTTCAACCAAACTTTCGTGTAGACGTGGGTGCATTGCATCTACTGGGTCCACGAACCGGACATGCATTCACTTGCATCAGCGGCCGAACGTGCTCAGTCAGCTCGGTGGAGGGTCTTGGTTTGACTAGCAACGATTCATACATTCTTCTTGATACTTGCGGGCTTCCAACATCTGTTCCTGGCTTCAGCTCTGCTGGTCGGGCATCACTTTCAGCAGATGGAACAGTGATGAGCTTGGGAGAGGCGGGAGGCACTGCTGCTGGTGGCGAGTATCGACTGTGTTGGTGCAAGCAGATGAACGGAGATTCGCTCCTTGTCCGTTCTTCCCACGACTACAATTCAAGCTGCGAATCACACACAAATTTTCTCTCAGATGTAGGAACTTTGCTTTTGATTGGTGTGGATTTGGAACAGCCTCGAACATGTGTTAGTGGGTCTACTTGCATGATTGATGGTATCACAGGGACATATTTGCAAGATGGAGATGCTTTGCTTATCTTGGACACTTGTGGTCTTGGGAAAGCTCCGCCCAATATATACGGCGTGACTGGTGGGAAGCCTGTTCGCGCATTTGCCAATGTATCAGGTCATGCTTGGTACTTGGATGTCACTGAAACTCCGATTCTCGGTGGTGACTATCGGCTTTGCTGGTGCTCAAGCCTTGGTAGCGATTGCAGTCTTTCGACAGAGTTTCAAGTAGATTTTGGACAGCTGTTTGTGCAGGGTCCAAGACCTTTGCAGCAAAGCTTCACATGCATTAGTGGACGGACATGCAACTTCGACATGACTGGAGCAGGCCCAGATGTTGAGGCTTCCTTAATGATCCTAAGCACATGTGGCAGTGCAGCAGGGCAACTGGCGGCCGACTGGACCTACCGCACGAGCATCAATAAACTTCAGCTGCCAGGTGACACCTACAGGTTGTGTTGGTGTCCTTTCGTCCAGTTTTCACATTTCGCGCACTCAAGTGAAGCGAATCTCTCCCAGGTCCGGAGGTGTCACACGCTGTCCGACTTCAACATTGACTTCGGTCACTTGGAAGTGATTGGTGTCCTTTTCTCCCAGGATCGCACTTGTATTAGCGGGCAGGCTTGCAGCATCGACTCCTTGTTGGGTGTGCACCTATCAAGCTTTGATGCTTGGAGTGTTTTTGACACATGTGGATTCCAACATGTTGCAGGCTTTCCTGATGATGCGAATGTCGTAGTTGATGTTCAAAATGAATGGGTTAGCACTGCCCGTATTTCTTGGAATCTTCCAGTGACATCCCACGGGGGCACGTACCGGCTGTGTTGGTGCTCTAGGGCTGGAAATCTGACAGATGCAACCCATCAGTGCTCTCGCTTTGACTCCTTTGTTGACGTGGGAAAGTTTGAAGTGCTTGGTCCTTCATGGCAGATCTCATGGAGGTCCACTCAGCGTGGACGTTGTGGCGAGAGGACGGCCTTTCCAGAAACCAAAGTGCTGGACACATTTGACAATTTGACACTCGAAGAGTGTAGGGCACAATGTGATCAGCTCCATCCTTTGTGCCAGGTGGGTTGGTATTCAGACAAAGGCCCAAATGAAGGAGAGTGCAAGATTATGCAGACGTGTGTATCTATAGTTGATGACAGCGAACAAACAATTCTACTTCTCCCTCACAAAGCCCAGCCAAGCTCATTTCAATCTCGGACGTGCATCAGTGGACAGATGTGTACTGTTCGAGGACTGCTTGGCAATGGCTTGACAGAAGACGACTCTTACATGGTCTTGGAGACATGTGGCTTTGCTGACGCATTGGTTGACAAAGTCGGGAAAGCAGGAGTAGCACTTTTGTCATCTAAATCCAACTCCACTGGTGTGGACATTCGCTGGGAGAGCCCAATAAGTGCTGCAGGCGGCACCTATCGTCTTTGTTGGTGTGGTGCAGATGCAAGTTGCAGTTCATCAGAGTCATTCCGCACTGATGTTGGGAGCTTTGAGTTTATTGGGCCTAGTCTCCGGCAGGACAGAACGTGCGTAAGTGGTCTTAGCTGCGTGGTCGATGGAATAGTTGGTCACCATTTGGCAGATGGAGACTGGCTTTGGATACTGGATACCTGTAGCTCCAGCTCGACTGGCGATGGTTTTTTTGCAGACTCCTGGCTCGCCAAGCCTGCTGTGGCCAGTGGCACATCTTTCTCATGGAATGATTTGGACACAGTACCAGGAGGTCAATATAGGCTTTGCTGGTGTAGTGGGCAAGCCTCTTGTACCTCCAGCCAGGCTTTTGCAGTTGATGTCGGTGAACTTGTCATGCGTGGGCCCTTGTTTGGTTTCCAACACCTACAGATGCGCACGTGCATCAGTGGTCAGGCTTGTGAAATTGATGGCTTGGATGGCTCATTCCTGGATGGTTTTGTCTTGATCATGGACTCTTGTGGGACCGAAGAAGCCTTTGTCAGACGTAGTCCCAATGCGGCCCGAGTGACACAGGATAGAGCTTCTTGGGCCATGTTGAGTGCACAAGGCGGCCAGTACCAGCTTTGCTGGTGTTCCAGCGCAACAGAAGCGGAAAACAGCAGTAACATCTCTCAAGCAGATTGTCCGTCTAGTCCGTCCTTCACAATCCACTTTGGATCTTTGACACTTGTGGGTCCTTATGCCGCCCAAGAGTTTATGTGCGTTTCTGGGCAAAGTTGCACCATCTTAGTATGGGGCCAAGGGCTGGATGTGACAAATGAGTTCTTAGTCTTGGAGACATGTGGAACTCCTTCACCTCTACTATTCGGACCTGCAGAGACGGTTCAACCATGGATCCCAGTTGCCAACAGAACTTCAGTGATTGATGAAGATTGGAGTTGGGCATCCTATGACAGAAGCAACTTGAGTTGGGCTAAAAATCAAAGCGGGCTGCAACTTGGTTGCTCGACAGCTCCAAACACAAAAAATCAAAGCGGGCTGCAACTTGGTTGCTCGACAGCTCCAAACGCACCAGACTGCAGATCCATGGAACCGATTCTTGGGGTTGCTTGGAGAGAGCCCCTTGCTTTCGTCAATGCAGGAACATATCAACTTTGCTGGTGTGCTCCTACAGCCAACACACCATCAGAGCGATCCTGTGATCGTCCTGAGAGCTTCCGAATTTCAGCAGGCAGCTTGACAATTCGTGGTCCTCTAAGCAACCAAGACCGAACATGTGTTTCTGGCCAGACTTGTGCATTCGGAGGAATTTATGGATTGCACGTCCAGGAGGATGACAGATTTATGATTCTGGACACTTGTGGAAGCCCATTTCTTCCGGCAGGCCTGACTTCACTTGGGATTGCGGAGAACTACACCCTGGAGGAAGG
The DNA here is from genome assembly GCA_009767595.1 of Symbiodinium kawagutii. NCBI lineage: Eukaryota > Dinophyceae > Suessiales > Symbiodiniaceae > Symbiodinium > Symbiodinium kawagutii. The sequence goes on along the minus strand of VSDK01020118.1, from coordinate 121,768 downwards.
GATCAACTTCACCGCAACAAATATCTCTGAGTCAGATAGGGTCGTTCGGGTTTCATGGGCCCCAAACACCTTTTCAGGCCCTGGTGGGAAATACAGACTGTGTTGGTGTGCTGTGGGCTTTGAGTGTGATGAAACCGGCCTCAATTTCCGGACGGACGTTGGAGCACTCTACTTGTTGGGTCCCAGTGCAAGTTTTGATGAATATGACAAGTGGCTTCGAGGCTCCTGCAGTATCCAGCACAGAAGTAGTCTTCAAATGAACGTTAGCAAGGAGCAATGCTTCAGCTTAGCTAGGTATGCCGGCCCTGAGGTTGTAGCAGCTGAATTCGAGAGCCAAGGAAACATGTTGGGTTCTTGCAGCTTACTGAGCGCTTGCGAAAGCTTTTCGTCAACAGACGGTTCAGGTCTTGAGGTGGTATTTGTGAGAATGAGCGCCGCACAGCATCGAACTTGTGTCAGTGGCCTTGCCTGCAGTGTCGATGCAATTGAAGGGCTTGGATTGACTGCGGCAGATTCCTTTGTCGTGGCCGACACTTGCGGACAGCCTTCAATTGTCAAAGGCTTCCCATCAGACCCTACAGTGAAGGAGATAGCAGAGTCGCCCTTGGTCAATGCCAGCAACTACACCGTGCCTTGGCAGAATTGCACTCACCAAAAGCCGGCAATAATCACACACACAGACACGCAGACACACAGACACACAGACACAGACACACAAACACACAAACATAGACAAACAAACACAGACACACACACAGACACACACACACACGCACACAAACACAGACACACACACACACATAAACACACACACACACAAACACACACACATTGTTGCATTATTAGTTCGATGAGGATGACAATGATGTGCTTGACTTTCTCAGCTTGCTTTCCTAAGTAACCTGGCCAAGTAACAAGTCGACTGGGTTTTTGGCTTGGCCGAGATGCAATCTCAGACCTGCAGAAAAGACAACCGTAGAACGGCTGGAGGCCTAGATTCTTGGGCACGTCACCAGGCGTCCCTGGTGATATCCTGGGATAATATGAGGAACTCTCCATCCGTTGCCAACTCCACTGCTCATTCATGAAATTGTCAAAGACGCCGTCGGCGAAAACATGGAGACCATAGTGAATTAGCATTTGTCAGAACGGTTTACACGCACAAGCATGATGCTGTGCCAAAATGGCATGATGCAGCGCCAAAGTAGACATGTTGAAGGAAGTAGACTCATCTAGAACCAGTGTTGATCATTGTTGTTCAACCCCTATTATATTTACATTCACTCACAGCTGAAACTCCTGAGTCTGAGGAAACATCAAACTCAAGCCGACAGAGCTTACTACTGAGCTGGGGCGTCATGCGGATTAGCGCTGTTGGTGGGAGGCGCGGTGCAGGCTCTTACCAAGACTTCTCATCAGCATACAGAATCATCATCATCATCCTCATCATCCTCCTCCTCTTCCTCATCATCATCATTATCATCCTCATATCATCATCCTCATCATCATCATCATCATCATCATCATCATCATCATCCTCCTCCTCATCCTCATCCTCGTCATCATCATCCTCCTCATCATCATCCTCATCCTCCTCCTCCTCCTCCTCATAGTCATAGTCAGAATCACGGTCACAGTCACAGTCATAGTCATAGTCATAGTCACAGTCACAGTCACAGTCAGACTCAGAGTCATAGTCATAGTCACTATCATCGTCGTCGTCGTCCTCCTCCTCCTCATCATCACCATCACCATCACCATCACCATCACCATCGTCGTCGTCGTCGTCGTCGTCGTCGTCGTCGTCGTCGTCGTCGTCGTCGTCGT